>VWYO01013209.1:314442-341253 GCA_013400275.1 Rhadina sibilatrix | reverse complement strand
TTTTTTGTTTGTTTTTTGTTTTGTTTTTTTTAAATTTATTTGGTTGTTTGTGTTTTTTTGGTGTTTTTTTTTGGTCTGGGTTTTTTTCTTTTTTTTCTTTTTTTGATTTTTTTGTCTGTGTTTACTGTGCTACTTGTTGTTTAATTTGTTTGGATTTTTTTGCTGTTGGTGATGTTTTGTTTGTTTTATTTTTGCCTCCTGTAGGCAAGTCTGTTTCTGCTTTTGTAGATATGCAGGATTTCTCCTGAGCTGGAGGGAATGGTTCTCTCTCTGCTCTCCATGGTGAGACATCCTTGGCTAAATGCCTGTTTGACAGTTCAGTTTTCAGGGGCACAATTTCAAGAAATGAATGTGAATACTGCCTCTTACTGCTTCTCTGGTTTGTGATCTGTAAATAAAAAGAACTTTAACCTTTTGTAAGCTCAATGATAAGTTATTTGTTGGAGCAGCAATGTGTCAGCCCCTCGTTGATTCAGAAATGACAACTAAGGAGCAAGCAGACTATGCTTCATGTAAAATCCAATTGCAGTGCCATCATTATAAGGAAGGCTTGAGAGCTCTGCTGTCTTTTCAGTAGCTGTCACTGCCTCTGTCAAGGCCTTCATCTGAATTCAGAACATATAGCTTTATTGCCTTATAATGACTAATGATGATTCATGGTTTTTGCCTTCCACTATTTTAGATTCCAGCAATGGATGTTTTTATACCTGCTGTCTTAAATCTCTCTATTCACTGTTCAGGAAAACTTCTAAAGCAAGCACACTCAGCCTTCCAAAGGGTATTCAATAGCTCCTGAGGATTCTTCCCTTTTTTAATAGTGCCCCATGCTGTTTCAACTATTCTGCCATCTTCGAGATTATAATTACTATTGTCATTGCTGGCGCTAGGCATCTACTTGGGGAGTGCTCCAGAGAGAAGTGAGCTGCATCTCCTCCTTCCCCTGAGTCCAGAAGGACAGTTCCTTCTCATCTCTGCTGGTCCCAAAGGCAGGAGGCTTCTGGCTGTTCTTTAACCCTGACCTCTTGCTTTGCAGTAGATAAACCTGAAGTCAAATCACTGAGCTGACAGTTTATAAAATGTATTACCTTCTATTACCAAATTTTAAAAGCCTGAAGCAACTTTTTGAATTTGAGCACTGATGTTAGTTTTTGTTGTAACTTTTTTTTTTTAACTGTAGCTACTGATGGTTATTTCAAGTGACTTAACACATTTATTTTTTGTAAAGGCAGCGGGTACTATCTGCTTTCACTGTCTCTCTCTTCCAGAGAACTGAGTTAGTGCTTACTTTTAAGCGTGTTGACTTTAGCTGAAATTATTTAAGACTCTCTCCCCTTTTCAATTTTTGAAACTATTGGGATGACACATCTAATATACTCTTTACGTTTCTGAAAATAAGTTTATTTATTCTAAGGCTATGGCTTTGATTTTATTTCTAGGTGTTGCTGCTTTCCTCTGATAGGGATAACCCACACTGAGATGCCACATTGTTTGGAGAAAATGGCAAAATGCCTACAAAAGGATGCTCAGAAGAAGGAGAGCTATGTAAATGACACATCAACAGATGTACTCAGAGACTGCTTATTCCTCATGCATACAAGGTGCACACTGATGGGTGCAAAGGAAAAAAAAGAGGGTATGCTTTGGGGGAAGACCGGTGTTTTTCACTGAATGATTTTTGTTCCAGTGATTTGTAGGAATGAATTGATTATATATTCCTTCACAAGGTAGGTCTTTGCAGGAATATCCTTTGCTGGCACCATGCGATGGCAGAACTGCTGCAGACTTGAAAGGGCTTTCAGTGCTTTCTATTGCATGGCTAACAAGAACAGACAAGTTTCCTCCCCATTCCCAAGAAATAGGCTACTACTTCAAAACCTTTCTCTGCAACTACATGGGAGCAGAGCGGATCTTCTTTGGTCTAGACCTGATGAACTAGTGTAGCTCACCAAGGAGCAAGAATGAGCACCACAGGAGTTTAACAGTCTCACCAGGTTGCAGCATATCCATTTATTTTTAGACTTCCGTGGCACAGCTGGAACTGACAACTCCAGGAGTAGTAGTTCTGTGCAAGAAAAGTAGTGAGAGTTGTGTTCACAACCCGTGCTCTGAAAGCCATTAATAATAAAAAATAGAGCACTGTAGGAAAAAAGATATTTAAGGGATTCTTTCAAGATGGCTTGTGTACTGTCAGACTGGGTGCAGAGTAAAATGTGTGAGCAAGTTTCAGTAACAAGATATAAAGTGTTTAGAATGTCATGTGAGTAATATCCAACCCTCCATTTCCAAGGGTGGCTTAAGTAAGAGAAAAACAAAATGCAGATGTGCCTTCCCAATTTCTTTTTGCTGTATTAAGAGTCCCTGTGGTATTTTAAAGTGCATTTTCTGCATATTTTTGCATTAAAAATATTAGGTTATCACATCCTTGTGTATGCTTAAAGATGAACAATTTAGGAGACTTCACAAGAGACTGAAATCTTTGTACTCTTAATAAATCATCTGGGAGGGAAAAAGAACTCTTTCTGTGTGAAAGAAAAAGATCTTTATACTTTCATAAAAGGGAGAGGCGTTTCTCAGTCTTCTTACCTAGGAGATGCTAAATAAAACTGAGACTGCTATATCTCAAAGTTAAAAAGATCACTCAAACCACTTCATCATAATTGGACAAATACAGCTTTTTACTGCATCTCCACAATCAGGCACAATATTTCTTTCCCTGATTTCATCTTTTAAGCAATTTTCCTTTTTTACCTTTTTCCCTTATACCACTATCAAACATTCCACCAACACACTGGAACAGAATTTGAAAATGGCCATAAACATTACCTACATGTGAATAAACAATAACAGAAATTCTGATTCAAATCACATCCTCCTTACCATGACTGATCCTGCTTTGTAAAATCTGCTTCAGTAATGTCGTTAGAAAGTAAAAAGGTTTTTCTACAAGTTTTTCCTGCTGGATGCAGTTCTCTCATACATAGTGGTTAAGATGTGACCAATGTGATAGTGCATTAAAAAAATTGTCCGAATTTTAGTTTTCAAAGGACCTGTTGTGGAATAAAAGAAATATGTGAAATTGGAGACTGAGGCTACTGATTTCATAATTTCTGACTAGTAACAGATAAACTCCTAATTTTCTGAGGCATGCAAAACACTGAAGTATCATTCGTTGCACATGTGAATTGATTTTTTCTTTCTGTTCTCTGATAAGAAGATATAAGACAAAAAATTAAGTTAGTTTTGTTTATTTATTTATAAAGGAACATATTGATACCAAAGACATCTTAGAAATTAGCTTAATACTTTCCTAAATCATATTTTTCAAGATAATTTCAACTGAAATAACTAAAGCCCCCTTTCTTTCAAACAATATCTTCATCTTAAAACACTTCAAACTTTACAAACTACAAAGTTTTATCATAATATAATTACATTGTAAAAGCAGTATATTTCTAAAGTGCCCCAAAGCTGTTTAATTTGTGGTTTGGTGTTCCTCCTCTTCTTGTTTTGAAGCCAAGAAAGGAGGATTATGGGTGGATAAAAGAAAAGTGGAAGTAGATAGAAGAAAGTTTCCTTGTGGTGAACTAATATCAAGAATTATATTTTTCAGATAAACTAATTATGTATGAAGTTCTTGCTAAAAGGTTAAGAATATGTTAGTATTCCTGATGTTTCATGTTTGTAATGAGCTGCAGCTGTTTTCCCACTGTGGATTGTGCATCCTGTACTCCTGTAAAATGAAAAGAGAAACAATGTATTTTAATGTATATGTTTTGCTTTTAAATGTATATTGTTTTGCTTTTAAAGAGATTTTTCTAGCTCATTGCTGTTGCTGTGATGTTTTACTACCTCTCAAGATTTTTTTTAAAAAAGCCTCCTACAGCACTTGCTATCAGTATAGATTCTTTTCCCAGTTTGCCAGGAAAGAGTATGCTAAATACTAGTCTTTATGTGTCTGTTTTCCACAAATGCTAAATTTCTGTCCTTAAAACCAAAGGAAAAAAAAAAAAAAAGATGACATTCAGAAAATAAACTGANAAAAAAAAAAAAAAAAAAAAGAGAGGGGGGGGGGGGGGGGTTTGCCTCTGAACCTCACATCTGTAGATTCTGTGATTTTTCTTGACTTTTCTAGAAATTAATTCCAAAGAAAATATTATCTTGCTGAGTAAGCACAGCAGTCACCCCTGAGATAAATTAGCTTCTACATCCACAGGAAGCAAGCAAGAAAAAATAAGATTCTCAAGCCAACCGGTGAGACAATCAGAAGAAAACCACTTACATGGTGAGCTTAAACAAAGCCTAACAAATCAAGTTTCAGCATCAGTACAAGGTAATGAAATCAATATTCTGGTAGCACAGTAATGTTTTAATCAAGGTGTACATGGAAGCAGGTATTTCAGCCCAACAATAACCATCAAGGTTTTCAGATTCACAGAAGAGAAAAAGTAGATTAGGAGAGAGAGAGGGGAGAGGAAAGAAGAGACAGAGAGAGAGATTTCTGCTGTTAGCAGGTTACTGACTTCTTCCAGATCATCCATGTGATGTGTGATGATTCATGCTGCTTTAAACCTGCAAATGTTATGGTTGTTGTAAAATGAGTTGCTTCTTAGTGTTAAATCTTTCTATATTCAGTCTAAAATTGGTGAAATTGTAGCTTCCTTGGAAAAAACCATGGTGTTCGCAAACATTTTGAAGCCGAGAAAAAGAACAGAGCTAGCCTGAATTTGTTTCAACAGAGGCAAATTGGAGGACTTAGAGTACAGGACCATTGGACCACCAAGAGCAATAAGTAAATGGAGTCAGGGAGAGATTTTTTAATTTTCTTTAGACTTCTTCCATATACTAGCTAAAGTGCAAACTGATCTATATGGTTCTACTGCTGCAGGTATGATGATCTCTAAGAATGCTTAACCTGTATGAGAATCTGCAGAAAGACACCACTGGATGGGGTAAAGAGACATGGGACGGTAAGAGAGGTCCTTATATCCCACTTTTGTGAAGAAGAATGGAGAGAGAGATATATTGAAGAAGCATGACCAAAAACATGGAGAAAAATCAAGAAGCAAAGAGAAAGCTTTAAAGTTTTTTGAATTCAATACAGTAGTATCCAGAAAGATAACAGCAATCCGGTGAAAATTCAGCATGGGGATATTATCTGGTCTGTGTAACAAAACACGTGTATTGATAATCAATGATGGGACATTGAAATGAAATTATCTAATAAGGTATTAGTGATATGAGATATCTCTATAAAAGGAAAGTAAATTCTTAGCTTAATCATTCCTCTCTACAAGATTCAAAAGTAATTTTTTTATCTGACTGTAAGCATGACTATTTAAAAAGGGGTTGTATGGAAGACTGATTCTATATTTTACAGGGAATATAGAACTTAGAGGTTTCTTTCAGTTTTTCAGTATGCTTGGTTAATCTTCATTACAGCTAACACTAATAGAGAAAGACAAGGTGGTGCTGAGTTTTGGAACAGGTAAAGATAAAATTGCACTATCTCTTTCCAATAATTTAATTACCATTTCAAAGCTGTTATTTTGCATATGCCTGAACTTCCAAAATAGGTATAATTATGATTTGTTGAAGCCAGTGATGTCTACTTTTCTCAGTAGGGTACTTGACTGGAAAAGACGTCTCTGAAAAGATGACTCTACTTTTTCCCCCTACAAAAAACTCCATCAGTCAGATCAATTTCTCTTCATTTCTGTTTGGTAAATAATGCAGTTGTTGGCCAAAATTAGTCAAAATTGTAACTTCAGAGCATAAGTCCATTAACATGAAGTAAGGAACCCAGACTGTAGATGGAACTGACTGATGTATAAAAAAATTCCCATGATCTCTTCAGCCTTTGAGATTGTACTGATACCACAGGTGTTTTGATAGCAAACACGTTGCTGAGATTTCTTTGTTTTTTGTTTTTGGGCGGTCAGCATATTGGCAGTCAGAGCTTCCATGGCAGCCACCTTGAGAAGGAAGCAGCAGCAATAGATACATTGAAAAAACCCTTATTTTCTGGTAAAAAAAAACCCTTGCTACTGCTATTCCCAGCCATAAATTTTCTCTGTCTCTGAAACTAGAGACAATGCCTGAGATCAACAGCAATTTTCAAAATGTGGCTGATGGAGAAACACAGCGACTGCTGGCTCTTCAGAGCCAGCACAGTTGAAATAAAAAAGGTATGCAGTTCTGTTTGTGGCAGCACTTGAGAAAGCATAGCCAGTAATAGTGAAAGAAATAAATGAGTAAACAAACAGAAAAAAAAAAAAAAAAAAAAAAAAAAAAAAAAAAAAAAAAGCTCACTTAGCAGAAGAGAAATACAAGTAGAGTTTTAAAACTGTCATTAGAAGACACCAGATATATCTGACAAAATAAGAACTCATGTTAACAACCTCTTGGAGACCGGATGCTAGGATCACTGTCTCATCCAGTGGAATACTTCCTCCATTCCTTTTTTAAATGTTATTTTTAAAACTAAGATAAACTGTATTTTAATACAAGAAGTAGACCGCGGAGAAAGAGTCTGTTATAAGAGATTAACAAATTTCCTCTTTTTTTTTTTTTTTATGAATGTGCCTTTTCCTATTCAACAAGAGTCCTTACGGTGACTGAAATGCCTTTAATCCCTTCCAAGTTGAATCTTGACTCTGCCCTAGTAAGCTTGAAAAACTGTAATTTATTATCATTTGTTGATGTCATCAGGATATTTTCCATAGAGAAGGAATAATTCTGTCAAATAAATAAATAAGAAATATGTCTTCCCTCAAGGTGTAGGTTTATGCCTGTACTTCTGCTTACTTCAGATAGTCTGTGTTTTCTATTTCAGTGTAAAGGATACTTTTACCACCACCATGACTGCACAGGTTTGTGGACAGGCCTAGCAATCGAATTTCTTTTAGCTCCTCTGCAGGCAATGTCAGAAGAAAAATACTGGGTACTACAGGTGCTATAACTTGTTTGCATTTTGTCTGTGTTGAGACACTTGTAATTGAATCATGGGTGACATTGACTATTATGCATCATGATATAGGATTCAGGGTATTGGTCAAATTACTATTCTTTGAAAGGGGAGCTCTGTAATGAAGTCACAATTAAAATCCAACTTCTTTTGTAAGTCAGTGGGAATTACATACCCAAATGTCTTCTGTGCCTTTGAAAATCTCTGCATAAGTTTATAAATTTGATCACAACAGTCCCTTCTGGCCCTCTAATCTATGAATCTCTTAAACTTCCTACCATGGGAATTAAACTAATTTTCAGCTCATAGATTGGTTATGCTGAGATCCACTTCATTTACTTACTGGTGGGATTTATTTTTCCCTGTTTTATGCTGAAGGAAATATAAAACCCTCTTATAATTCATGGTAGCTCTTGCTGAATTTGTTTGTTTGCCAGGAGTTTATTTTGGGAGGTAGGTGACCATTTCAGTGTATGTTTTTTAAAGCAAACAACACAGTTTAAAAGAAATAGTTAAAGTTTTTATTATGTGTTTTTAATATTATTTCAGCGGCAGAGAGCATGTAATCAGCAAAAAGAGAAAGTAAGCACACTGCAGGGCTGGAAGAGAAAGCTTACTTTGATTTTTCCTTCCTCAGTGATGCATGGATGAGAAGACATTATGGATTCATACACAATTTCTATATCCCAGGAGGACTGCAAAGTGACTTTCTTCTTTCTCTGTAAGACTTTCTCACGGAACAACAATGTGAGATAAAGAATGATTAGCTCAAAAATTTTACGTACATCTCTTCTTTTGTCCTTTAAAAGAACCTTGAAAAATATTAGTTTTTTTTTTTTCCTAAAAGCTTAGGGTCCCCATGAAGAATGAATCTTACTACTTAATAGAACATAGAAAATTGTTTTCCAACAGTATAGTTTGGACTAACAAGACCAATCCCCCAAAACCCTGCACTGCACATATGTTCAGCTCATCCCCAGTGTTGCAATATTACAAGACATGGTGATGAAAAAGAGTTGGCTGCTTCTGAAATATAAGCAGTTGCTTATTTGTTTTTAGTTCCCCACTCTGCCTCCCTCTAACTCCTCTTGCTTTGAACACTTGTACATCACAACAATAATATATTCTGAGATGCCTGAGTTCACTCATTTAGTGAGATTACCATCCTCTTACTGATGACCACCTCTTGCTCCAAATGAATTTTTGCAAGTCACAAGAATATATTTTTACTGATGAATGAAAAAGCTTTACTGTGTTTTGGAAACCTGCTTCCCTGTAAATATAAACATTAATAAGTCCATTGCAAACATTTCACAGTTTTCGGAATTTCACAGTTATAAAAATTTCAGTGTAAACTCCTGTGTATCTTGTTTGTCAACTGCATATTTTTATAATATATGGAGAGCCAGCTGGACTGACAAAAGGTAGACAGTTTTCTTTAGCATCATCTATAATAATCATGGGACAAAATTCTAGACTAACCTTTAATTTTCTCTGCCTAGAAAGATCTGGCAACGTTCAGAAGTCCCTGCTTCTCTGAAAGGCGCTATGGGGGCAATTCAGTTGCCTAAACACATCCACGTAGGGCCAGCTGAGACACCTTATAGTGACTTACCTGCCCCTCAGCAGGCACAGATTTTGAGCATCATGTTTGCTGCCTTTGCATGAGCTCTCAGATATTCTGTTTGTTTCAGTGGAACCAAACACCTGCGTGTCAGCAGCTGACAGGATTGTGTTCCAGGCTGTGTCTAAGACTGCTCAGCCTGCCTAGTAGCTGGGTGTTAATCTCCCATTATGGGAATTGTTCAGTACAGACAATGGGGAACAAGTCACCGCATCCTAAAGTTGTCACCCACAATTCCACTCACCGTGTTAAAGTCGAGAAGGCAGGGAATGAGAGAAAGATGATTTAGAGGCAGGTAGAAACACATTAAATTTTGTTTTTAGAAATCAAAGTTAGAGAAAATATTATAAATTAATTCCCATAAAAATTAAAATCGAGACCTGCAAATATCTCTTCCTTCAGGTCTTTTTTTTTTTTTTAATATCTGTGGCATTGCTACTTAAAAGAAAGCCTGGTTAAATGACAGAATCTTAGAATGCTTAAGTCATGTTAAAAAAAAGTGTATAAAAATTAAATTGTTTTTAATCTTCCATTTCACTTATATATAACTTCCAATTAAAGAAATGGTTTGGGTACAAGTCAGTGGCCTAAACACATGCATTTGGTGCTGTTTCAGGTTTTCTGTATCTCATACATTCATGTGAGGCTGACAGATCTGACACAGTGGGGGGCTCAGTGCCTTTCTTCTGGAGTGACAGATGATCTGGTGCATTATGAAAGCGTGCCAAAAGGGATATTGTTTAACTCCATTTAGACAACCAAATCACATCTTTTTAACATGGAAATAATGTGTGAAGTCAAGAGCAAAAACTCTCACTGATTTCCATGAAACAGGATTTTTTTTTTTTTTTGTCATAACCCTGTGGTTATGATAGCTGCAAAATATTAATCATAACCTCTTGTCAGAGGTCTGGAAGACTGTCATTGATATGGCAGTCTTTTCCTCCTCCAAATATTAACAACACAAAACATTTTTCTGACTTTTAAGGAAGTTGAAGACGGACATACGTGTCAGTCTTAAGGTCTGTTACCTGAGAAAGACATAACTGAGATTTATTAAGATCCTTGTGTACTCACAAAAGATGTGCTGTAAACATTGCTTGCATGACAAAAGTAATCAAGTTTACCTGCAGAAAAATATAGTGACATCTGCCTTTGTTCATGTTTAGTTGTTTAGGAAGTTTTCCAATAATTTTCATGGTGGTAAAACAGTTGTTAGTAAAATCACATCATTATTTAAGCAGAACTATCTTTTTGATCATTTAAACACTAATTAAAGTCATTGCTTGAATTATTCATAAAACTTTCTTAAGAAATGCCACACTTAAGAATGATTGCCTATGAATGTAATTGTTTTTGTGAATTGTTAAACTTTTTTTGCCTGACAGCTTGGCAAAAGGAATTCATACTACCACACCACAATTTATTTTGCTTTGATGTGATAGCAGTTTGAACATGATTTTGCTTATATGAAGTAACATTTGATTCAGTCTGCTTTGGCATGGTCCATTAGCACTCTAGTTAAAAGTTAATATATAAGACAATTTCAAGTGGATTGCTTGATACTAGTAAGTATTTTCTGGTACTAGAACCTATCCCAATGAAAAAGATGGGAAATGTGGCACAATATGAACAATGCTGAAGTAGATTTTTTGCTTCCTTAAAAGGTAAAGCCAGAGGCATGGCATCACTGGCTGCCAATCAACTATGGATTTCTTTTAAGGAATTACTCTGCTAATAAAATGTCAATCACTTCTGGGAATTAATCTCAACATAGGCATTAGGAAGTCCTAAAAACATTTTAAAAATAGAAACATCACTGAGGCAAGTACCAAAGAAGTGTACTGCAATGTTTAGGATGGCATCAAATAAAAGAGTAGGGTGAAAAGAAGAGGAAACACATGAACTCTCAGTACAGAGTTGTGATGCTGAGAACAAAATTAATCAAGACACCAAAGGACGAGGAGAGAAGAAATTCTTTAATCTTTAATTGCCTATACACCAATGATAGGAGCTTGGGTAATAAACAAGCATAATTGGAATTTCTTATTTATGAGCATAAACACAACCTCGTTGGTATAACAGAAACCTGAGGGGATGGTTCACATGACTGGAATTTTAAAATCACCATTTATGCATCTTTTAGGAAATATCATTTAGGCAAAATAGTAAGGGGAGGAGCACTTTTTCTTATAAAAACCCAAAAGACAGTTCTATCTTTTCTTAAGTTAGAAATAACTTTGGGAGGAAAATAAAAGGAAGTGTGGTAACCAGTGTTTATATTAATAAACTTGAGAAAGAATAGCATCTACAAATACATATTGGTCCTTGCCAGTTATGCAGACAGAGCAAATTTACAAACACCAGATCATCATATCACACTGTAAAAGGGGTAGCTGGTTCCTTAACTATTTATAAAATTCAGGAAAAATTAAAAGTCTGAAGTACTTCTCTGTAGTCTAGAGTAGTTCATTCTTCATGGTACAAAGTACAAACCAGGACTACTATTGATAAAATATCTCTGCAATTTCTTGTTATTATGTAAGTCAATTCTCAAATGTCCTCTCAAAAAAACCTCAAAGATAAACAGGAGAAGAGTCAGAGAAGTGTGAGAGGACTTTAAAGGCCACTGTAAAGTGAAAAACTCCTGATATTAAGGTTATTTATCTTACCAAAGAGAAGATTAAGAATGACTTTATGATGGATTATTAAAAAAAAACAAAACAACCCCCCAAAAAGCAAGACCTTAAAAGATAGTTTATAAGGACATTCTATGTTCCAGTGTTCAGTGCTTGTTTTGGGTGCCTGAAGTATGTTTTTTCTACACTGTGTGTAAGTAGCTCCTGGAAGACCATAGCACAGATCCCTCTGCTACCAGCTAAGTAGTTGTNGGTTGTTTTTTTTTTTTTTTTTTTTTTTTTTTTTTTTTTTTTTTTTTTTTTTTTTTTTTTTTTTTTTTTTTTTGTCAATGGAAGGAAGACTGTGACCCCAGAAGTGGAGCAGTTTGGAAACTACTGTGTTACGTTTCATGCACTTTGCAATGGTGCCATGACAACACTGGTCGTTGCTCTCTCTTTGATTTGGAATTTTTTTCTGTCTTTGTCAGAAGTGTTTCTCTTAGAAAAGCAAATTACACCAAATGCTATTGAGTATTGGCTGTATAATGAATATAATCTCTGGATAATTTTAACTAGGGTACAAAGCAATGGGTGTGGTGTTGTTTGATAAGAAAGATAGTAAAGTCTTCATCCAACTGCTTGAATATTAGGTTATTACAATTTCTACTAATCAGCATTATGTATGTTATAAAAATTTCATATTTTTTGTATATGAGACATCTGCTGTAAATTTTAGAGTGATGGAAGGGTAATGAAACAAAGTGCCAAACTGAAAATCAAATTGCTGTACCTTGTGTAAAGAGCCTGTAAACATTTACTACTCAAAGATTTTCATGAATTTAAACCAATTCTCTCCTGAAGCTGTAGTATTTAAATACCAGAGCATCAATTCAGGGTGAGTTGAAGCACATTGAGCTGTACAACTATTAACACAAAAAAATTCTTCTAAGTTGTATTATGGTTGTGAAAAAATTTTCTGCAATCTTTCCTTTAAAAAGAAAACTCTTGAGATATTTCTAATTATTTATTTTTTTTTCCTTCTCCTATGATTATAAAAGGCTACTGGGTATATAAAATGATAATGGTAATGTAGTAAAAGGGATTATAACTCCTGAGAACTGCTCATATACATTAGAAATATTATGAAATGTAATAAAGAATAATTAGCAACTAGACAAGCAGGTTCTTTCTGATTGATCTGATAACCTAGTTGCAGACACAAAGAAATGTGGCTCAGTAAATATATGAGGGAGGCAGAAAACCTTCTAAACCTAATAAAGTTTATTTCTAAATTACTTTTAAATTTTGTACATAGCACAAATATTTCAAATCTTAATCATACAATCTTTTAAACAAAACATTCATTTTGGATCTTCAAGTATTCATTCACGTGACTCTTGAATTTGACAAGTATAAAATTCCTTTATTTACCTAAATTATTTCATTGTGTCTAATTGAGGTTCCTTCCTGGATATGATGTCAGACTACAGACTACAGGAAAGCTGGTGCATCAAACAATGAACGCATTATTCTGGATTCCAAGTGACCTGTGCTGCATAGGCACAAAATAAATGAATTAATTTAATTGAGGATGGTTCCCGTTACTCTTGTTATTTGGGAAATTCAGTGCATAAAAAGCATTTTAGTTGCTTAAAATAAACTGCAGGTTGCGTTTAACTCATATCTTTGTTTCTTTTTGTAAAAAAAATAGACTTTTTTTTTGCATGTGAAGCACTAAAAGGCACAGAATGATACCTACAAAAGTTTGATCACTGCTCCCAGAACAAATACAAACATAATGCATCCTTTGTCACGTAAAATGAATGTAGTCTGCCTAATCACAGCTGTAAATCAAAGGGAAAAAAAATATGGTGACTTGTTCTCCTTGGAATAGTGTCTCTAAGTATTTGTTGTGTGCTCTACATCTGTTACATGACAGGTTGTTAATGCCGTGTGTGTTCATTAAAGGTAAAGTGCCTCCTGTGTGTTATAGTCCCTAAATCTGTCTCTGAAATCCCTACTTGAGCACCCATGATACATTTTACCAGATTAGGTCCTCTGGGAGATCCAAAGAATGACTAGTAGCTGTTCTGTTCTCAATCAATTTTCTATCAATGGTAACCATTGCTCATTTATTTTAAGTCATGTAAAAATATTAATTGTGGAGTTATTTAAGCAAAAGACAGTAGAACAATTACTTCTGATGCAAGCAATTAAACATTATCCAATAGACCCTCAAGGATTTCTGTCATCATCTTTGCTTTAAAAGACCTTAGGCATATTCATAATGCAAAAGTATATTCTTTATTTTATTTCCTATTGTATTGCTCTGCCTGCCTACAGATGGAATTGCATTGTCATGGAAAATTAGTTGTGTGCAAAACATGAATAATCTAGCCTTCTCCTTCAACTTTTTTCTTCATCCTTTCCAAATTAATTTCACCTTCATCCATTCCATTGACTGAAGTCACTGGTAGCCTACTTTTTAACTTGGTCAAGGAAGTGCTCAAAATTTTTTTCTTCTTCCTTTTTATCTTGATTAGTTTTATCATCTATGCCTTTGAACTTTTCTGTGCTCATCAGCCCTTTCTTTGAGGGTTACTGGTCTCCAAGGTGTTCAATACTACTGCCAGGAAACTACCCCCTTACTCTGGAACCACTCTTAGTTTGAAACTTCTGCTAAATCTGTGAAATGTCAAAATCAAAAAAGCCAATCAAAGTCTAAAGCAATGGGCATCCTTGAAATATAAAGGATGTACTTAACTAGAAAACAACATATTTTGCACAAAATTGCTCAAAAGGTGCACAGCTGTGGTATAATTGGATTTTAACAAAGCATCAGAATTAAGTTTCATTAAATCTTACTTAACAAACTCAGATGGATAGAAATTATTTGTTATAAGCTGAGGAAAAAGGAATCGTATACAAGTGTTGCCTTTCTCCCAACCTGGAAATGAAAATCAAGATAATTTTAGTGAGGAGGTAATATAAAAGGGGATCTTTATTTGAAGGCCTTCAGGAGCAGTGAGCACAAAACCCCACTCCCCTCCAGAGTGAGTATGTTTTTATAGGTTTTAGGAAGTTAGTGTAATTGATAAAAAGTACCAATTAGGAGGTCAAGTGGTGATGCAATTGACCTCCCCAGGTCAAGCCCCTTCTCTGGAGTCCTTGCTTCAGCACCAGCTGTACTTTGTCCATGAGAATGTATCTCCAAGAGCTGTTCTCAGCCTTGGTTCCCAGGAAGAACCAAGATAATAAATGGAGCCTTGTACCTCCCATGGCTTGCAGCTCTGGAATTTGTTTTGTCTTTCTGCTCAAGGAAAGGCCATGGAAAAGTACTGGGAAAACTTGTCACTAATACAGTAGACTACAGAGCTACAAATATATATGTGAAGAGAACATATAAAAGAAAAAAAAAAAGCAAAACCTAAACAGAATCAGAAGAGATAGTAAGGATGAACAGTTCAAGGATTTCCATTCTTTCAGTCACAGTTACATTGCAGAAACAATGAGGGCGTTGGTAAAGCAGACGGGAAGTTTATAAGAAAGGAAGTTTCTAAGTGCCCTCCATTGTATGGGAACTTTAAAATCGCTAAACAAGTTTGTTTTGACTAAGCAAAACCAAATGCTATGGATAAAAATAGCACTGAAGTTTTGTCATGGGTGTTAGTGGGGTTAAGATATGACACCAAGGAGAGGAAATCTTTTTTTATAGTCTTGTAAGGCATGTGATTGTACTCAGAGAAGATGCCCAGACAGTGGTAGTGGGGGCTGCAGGGTGGCATTTTTGGGTAGGGGCTGGGACTGCCCTGTACTGGACACAGCCAGTTCCAGACGTCTGACCCGCAACAGGGCATGGCTGGCCCTGCAGCCAAAGGGGTGGAGTCTCTCAAAAATGCACTCTGTGGAGCAAGGCTGGATCGATTTCTACAAATAGTGGTTAGAATATTTCTTGATCTTTTTCACATCGAACTAGGATGATTCATAAGCATGGCTGCATCGCCTGCCTTTTGCTTTGTCATTGGCAGAGAGCAGTGGGAATGCAATTGGAACAGAATGTTCATGGTACTATCTGCTATACACAGCCTAAATCAAACATTCAGTTTTTATCTGCTGGAGTGAAAAGAAAATAGAGTTGTCACCTTGTAAGAAATGAATTTCCAACACTAAGGTCTCTTTCATGGAGATTGCTGAGGTGCAGTTGTTACTGCTGCAGTGCTGTCACTATTCATTAATTGTCACAGTCTCATGTAGAGCATAAAATAAACAAAAGTGGAAATCATCTAAAAGCAGAATTACTTGGATTTTTTCTCGTATTGAACCTACCCTGCAAATTCTGCCTTGATGAAGCCAAAATTTCTCTTTAAATCTCTTTGATTCTGGAAAAGTAAAAGTCATTTTTAAGTGACAAGTTTACAAAACTTGTTAAAAAGGTTTTCTTTTTCACAAAAATCAGTTTGCATATGTGTAGGTACACAACATTACTATAAAAGTGCATCTTGATATAATAATGTTATCCTATTTATTGTTTATCACTGATGGCTGGAGTTAAAACCATAAAAGATACTTGCTATTTCAGGTTAGAAAAATTTATATGTAGAAATAAGTCAAAACAACTGCCACAGATACCAATATTTGAGTGTATGCTTTAGCCTGTGTCTGAGTTATGATCAAAAAGTCCAGCCTTAGAGGTGTAAATGTGAAGATTAGCTATGTCCTGGGTTGCTAATCCCCCAAGTTCAAGGTGTTCAATAGGGAGAGAGGTTCTTCTGGAGGGCAAGGCAAAATTTAGAATTAGATTCACTATTATCCCTCTTCTGAGCATTACAGAATCCTCTTCTGAATTGCCTGAAGAGATGCTATTGTCTCTCCATTAGCTGTTGAAAAAGAGTTGGGAGATCAGTCTCCTGTGCTAAAGTTCACTTTTTGAAGCACTGCTCTTTTACAATTGGTTCAAGTCATCTCAACAGAAACTGCAAGACTTCTGTCCATTTCTGTGGACTTTGCATACACCCATTTCTTGTCATGGAAAGTGGGCATTCATCTAGAAATAGGGATGTTTCAAGTTATTCTAGGACAAAATTGTCCTAATATTTTAAAACTGAAAAACAGAATATGAAAGAAATAATATGCCATGGGCAGTATTGCATTGCCCCTCTTGACCTATAACAGAATAATGTTTGGATGAAAAATAATTGAACAGAAACGAGGTATAAATTTCCCCTCATGAAAGGTTCCATATTCATGTATAAATTAATATTTCACAAGAAATGCCAAATATTTTATCAGTTTTTGTGAATGAAATGTTTAAAATAGATTTCCAAAAATTTTGCAACAGAAATCTCTCTTGAATCCAAGCTAATCACATTTGGCTTTTAATAAGAAAAAAGCTTATGCTGCTCAGCTGTAGTTGTCCAGTTCTTCAAAAGACCTCTGGTGGATCTCTAAGACTTAATAATTATTTCTACATTACTAAATACGTGGTTGCCAGGAAATTAAATTTAGCTCTGGGACTAGATGTGAATATATTAAAATCCATGCTATTAAGAATAAGTTTGTTACTGTATAGAAGCATCCATCCTACATGGCACCAGTCAGTCTCTTCTCTGTGTATGTGATTGTTCTTTACAATTTTTATTTAATAATATGTTATTTAGGGTACATGTAGCCTGCCAAGTTTCTACAGTGCCCTCCACTGGTCAGTTTGTTGAGACGAGACTTGCATGGGAAAAGATTATGGAAGATATGCATAACAGAGTACAGGTGACATTGTGGTTGGTGTAAGGAACTTAAGCTGTCTAAAGCTTAGACATACCATGGCCTCAGCCCTACTCCTGCAACATTCATGAAACTATTATACCTTTGTTTCTGTGAAAACAAAGATTTTATTATGACACAAACAGTCAGGTATGAGGCAGCTAATAGCAAAAGTCAGATCTGTTAGAAATGAGAAATTAAAATATAAAATGCTAAAAAATATCCTTCCTGACCCTGTCCTTGCAGGGTTGAAACCTTCCTTGAGGTTTGCTTTTAATCCAGTTTCTGGTTTACAGCAAAGTGTACAGAGTGCCTAATATTACTTTGTTTCTGTCACCCCTAAGCCTGGCTGCATGTCTGCTCCCAGGTCACTCTGGTCCTTAATCCTACTGGTGGCATGCAAGATCTCCTGCTGTCCTTCCACCTCCTCTATGAAAGGGTGCATCTGTCTCAGACTGGTCATGTTGATGCAGACCATGGAAGTCAAGAAAAGATAAACTGGCAGCTTCACTCAGCTGTTTCTGAAGAACAGGAAATACAACAGATGTTAATAAAGCAGGTATTTCTACGAGTGTCACCCAAGGATACATATTTTTTTGTGTGTGAAAAAGCTTTGAAATATTATTTTAAGGTTGCCTTATGGGGTAGAAAATTATGTTGTACATCACATAAAGCATTAGGTTTAGACAGGCTGTGCTGAGTTGGAGCAGACAGGGTCATCCCCAGAACCAGAGAGACAGCAGGTCACCTCACTGAAAGGTGTGTGCATGTGTGAGGCAATAAGCAGGTGTGTTACTAATTTAAGGATATCAAGCTTGATGAAAGGAAGGGAGAGGAGCAGTGAGGAGTGTAAATTCACATCTGAAAGGAATCCTAGAAGGATGACAAAGAACGGACTGAGCATAAAACTTTTTTCCAGACTTGTTTTTTGTTGTGTGAATTCAAATTCTAGATATAATGATGGCACAAAATTTTGTTCACAAAATTGCATGCAATTCTGAATTTTTTCCAGATTCTGTTAAAAATCCCACCAAGCTGTAGGGATTGGAACTTTCAAGTTCAGTTTGCTGTCATCTCTTAAGAAGAACAGGCTACTTCCATGATCTGATGAACAGGACTGTCTAGGAAATCTCCCTGACATTTAGTAAAATATCATGGAGAATAATTAAGTCAAAAGGAGTCTATAGCACATAGTGCTTTAAGTACTAGTTTTAATACTTAAAACAGACATTATATATAATTTTTTTTAAAGATCTAAAGTCCTGTGATTACACTGCTTATAAAAATGCAATAATTTTGTTTAATTGTAGTTAGTAAATAACTTGTAGAGTAAATTTGAAAAAGTATTTTAAAAAAAAGTATTTTTAGTTACTTTAGACCTGGACAACATGTCATTGAGAACCTCCACATGGACATTGTTTCATCATAGAATTATCAGATACTGTGAGCTCTGTGCATTGTTTCATTACAGTATCATCTGTGTTCTGCTCTTCCTGTAGTCCTGAAGTTCATGTTAATTTTGTAGACTTGAGTTCAGTGATTCCAGCTACAGGCAATAGGAAGAAAGAATTAATTTTGCATTCCTCACATCCCCTTCTGGAAAACTGAAAACTACATCTGATTCTGAAAAACCTCTTTCAACAGGAAAACTGAATCACTCTTTAAAAAACATAGCAAAAGAGAAAAATCTGCGAGCAAAGTAAAGTCTTTTTCTTTGCTGAGGTCAAATAATACTAGCTTGTGAATAACTATTATTTCACACAATTTTTTTGTAAGGATGTTAAAAAAAGGAAAGTGGTATCATTATAAGCAAAACCTGTGATAAATAATTGAATCTTACTGAGATATTCATTTTAATAACATTTGTTCTGACTGCCCATGAAAAGCATAATGACTTCCAATGAGCTAAGCCCTTTAAAACTTTCTGCAAGACCTAGGGTATAATTCAAACAGAATAAGTCTGGAATATTTTTTGATACTTAAAACTTTTACAGTCACTTTTATCATAAGTCTGCTTGAAGTCAAAATTAGCTCTAAGATGATTTAGAGAACAGCAGTGGATAATGCCTGTGCTTTTTCAAATTTGGTTAACACCCAAACATTCTCTGCACATTTAAAAATAAAACCAGATTGAGGGCAGACAACGTATATTTGATGATATTAGGAAATGGTGTAGTTAGCATAAAAATGTGCTAAAATCTGAACTCAACAAGTACATGATAATTTTAAAAGGGTGAACTGTTTTCCTATTGTCTAAGGAAAATTATAATTTCACATTTTTTGAAAGGGAGACATTCACATAATTGGTATAATATGAATACAGAACTCTCCACTTTCCCAGTTTTTATTGATTATAAATAAACCAAATAATGAAAATTTAAGTATCATCAGGAATTTTCACCTATTGGATTAATTTTATTAAGAAGACATGCTTGAAAAAGGGTAGCAATTTTGACACAGGTTTTTCATCTTGCCAGAAAGCCTAAGGAAATAATGCCAGAATCCAAATATATAGAACTATGCAAGAATATACTCTTTCTGCTATTAACAGGAGATATAATGCCAGATCATCTGCCAAAATGTCCAATTATTTAATTAACTAATATGGGTATTTATCACTGAAAGAAGTGTATCTGAGGGAAGTTGTTTAGTGTCCATTGGTTTATAGTTATGTGTTGGATTAACTGTAGATAATCACACTCAATGAGTTTTGAAGAAAGGATATTTCAAATAGCAGTACTTGAACATTTGATATACTGACAAAACAATAGTGATAAAACAAGTTTGATGTTTCAATAGCTGCTTTGCTGAATGTGTTTCTACACTGGTAAACAAGACATACCAGCCTCATTTTCCCTGCTGTAGCATTCTGGTATAATTAATTTTTTTCTGTTAGTTCTCTTCAAGAAGATTATTACATTTGTCTGTCAACTGTTATTTTTTGAAAATATAATTAGACCTAAACCTTTCTGAGATCATTTTATCAAATTTTATCACAGTTTAAATGAGAGACATTGTCCTTTGCAAATTCATATGTTTTCATTAGATTAAAAGGCCTCCCATTAGAACTTTTCATTTAAATTTATATGAGATTTCTGATGTGTAATTCCATGCTTATTCGATTTCTTCTGCAATATTATCCAAACACTCTTGCTTTTTCATTACATTTAGTGTTACATTTCCCTCCTTTGGTGCTCTTATGCTAGAGGAGATGATAATTAAAACTACACAACTTTAGTTGGGTTTTTTTCACAGAAAAAGATATTTTTACAGGCACCAGAAAAATAATCACTAATAGCTTCACTAAACCTTTAAATGTAGTTCTAAGGAGACAAATTGTGTACTGAATTAGATACTGGTTAGCATGATGCAATTTTTTTTCTTTAACCTATGAAAGTTAGGGTACCGAATAATACTATTAACCCTAGCAGAAATAACAACAGCAATTGTGTCTGTTTGTTTGGGTTTTTGTTTGTTTGGCTTGTTTTGTTTTGATCAAAGACAAGAAAAGATTTGGATTTGAATACGAATCTGAATGTATTAGGAAATGATTTGCTGGCTGCAGTGCTGTTCTGGTGAGACTGGTTATGGGAGAGACAGATGTTGAGGGTTTGTTGTGCAGAGAAACCCACCCTTGGGCAAGGAAATGTCACTCTTAAAACACTGTCTTTGTTACATGGAAATGAAATGCTGCACTCTACACCTAACAGGATATTCTTTTAAGATTCTCCTTGTGGTTGAAGCATTCGGCTTGTTCTTTCAACTTGAAGTGAGGGACTTGGCCGCAGCCTCCCTGCTGTGCTCTTGGGAGAGGCAAGTCCCTCTTCTTAAAAAGATTGCTGACTTCTGCCAAGTCTTAAAGTACATTTCACTGATAACACTGAAATATGGCCTTGTGCTTTGAGGGTAAAAATGTTAGTCAGAAGGAACAAAATGTGAGCTATTTAGATTATCTGAATTTATTTTGGAAAATAAATGTTTTTGATAGTTAAATATAGAGGCATTGGTCCACAATTTCAATAGGCTCTTTTGAAAAATATCATGCATCCTTCCTATTCCTTGCAGCTCCCCAAACATTTTCTGCCTACAATGACATGAGATAATCTTAAAAAAAAATAGATAAGCAGGATTCAGCTGCTTAAGCAGTTTAGTTACTTTGAGAATCTGAAAATAGAGAGAGAGCCTTAACCCCCAAGCGTTGAACATGGAGTCAGACATCATATTCCAGAACACAGGGAGGCAGTGATTTCCCACTGGAAATCCCTCTGATATCAGATTGTCAGCTACGAACTTTCTAGAATTAAGTACTTATGGCCAGCTCTTTCTCCTGGGAGGCAGGCAAAGACTTCCCTGACATCTATGGATAGTCAATACAGTAGTCACTGGGACAAGGCTGTGCCTTATCTTGCAGTCCCAGTGGCATAGCTTAGAACAGAAATATAAATCCTGGCTTCCTGCATCCCAGGTTAAAAAAAAAAAAAAAACAACCCAAAATATCAGAAAACAACAGTCTGAGGGAATTAATAATTTCATTATTCTATCTCCAAAATAAACAATTGCATATACAAAAACCACCATCCCAAATCACCAAACCCCACAACCCACAAAAGAATCTAATTTCCCATATCCCATATGAGACTAGACCGACCAAGTGAAACATCAATCCTTTCTTTTTCTCTTTTTCTGCCCAGCTGATCCATTAGATTCAGTGCACTATTCCCCTAGGGACCTGATGAGAAGTCTTCCTAAGTGTAGAAGACACCAAGGGCTCTGAAGCACTCAGCAAGATCTGTGTCTGGTCAAATACATATGAAAATTGATAGATGCCTACATAGGTGTCCCAGTGGCTGTAGCATAAATACTATAGAGATATGAGGCATTTCCAACACAAGAATGTATTTGAGTGTGGAATCTGTAATTCAGTAACTCTAGGCACTCTGATTAGACACATTAAGTCACAGTTAGACCCTCAAATTTCTGTATGAATTTATCTCTGAGGGCCAGGATTTTCAAATATGTCTAGGTGGAAAAGAAACATGGGTTTAATTGGTATTCAGTTCAACTCTGCTCTGAAGTCACTTTTTGAAAACTTCATCTGATCAAATTGGCCACCTATCTGGAAAGGGAAAGGTAGCCCCAAGTGCTCCTAAAGTGTGCTTGTATACCTTATAAATGGGAAGCACACTCATTTCATACATGGGCTACTGCTTTGCAGCATAGTCAGTTTGCAAAAAGACTTAAGGGATGCATCTCCCTTCAGGACTCACTGAAGGCAGCTTATATGTTCAGGGACACTGAGATGATTGTACTTGCCTGCTATCTTTCCCATATAGATGGTGACAGTGAAGGAAAAAAGTATGTCTTGTCAGGATCATCTGAGGATATTTTTGGCATGTGCAGCCCTCTGTAGAGATGTAAATGATGGTACAATTTGCAAGGTTTTATAGAGACATAAACTGTGTCTAAAAACAAAAGCCAATATTAAAGTGGCAGGATGTAGTGAGGAGTGGTACATGCTCAGTGGGACAATCTGAGGACCTGAAATAATGAAATAGTTCTAATAAGGTCTGGCACAGTCATTATAGTCCTATACACTAAAATCACTGTCAGTACTTGCTGTTCAGCTGTAGGTAAGACTGAAATTTTCTTCATTTCTCATCTTCTCCCTGTTCCAAGAGAAATGTTTATAAAAATACTACTTCCTCTTCAAACCCATTGAATGAAAATTCTTGTCTCAAAGGTCTTTTATGTATCTCACTATTGTATTAGTACAGGATTCTCTTCAGAGCATTTCTTCTTTTCCTTTAAGAAGTTTTTATGTTGTACTTGCAGAGCAGATTCAGCTGCGGGGAAGTGAACTCTTTTATTTTCACAATCATGAACAGCAACAGCACACAACTGGCACTCTCCTGAGTCTTTTTGGCCACTGCTGCAGAAGTGAAGGCAAGGAGGAACAGGACATGACATGAATTCTGTATGCACTAACCACGACCAGTATGCTGGCATGACATCTTAGGTGAATGTCTCTCCTCCATAAAGTTGCAGAGCTCTCTTGTGTGTACACAGCAGACAGTTCAAGTCTTCCTGGAAGTGTATCTACAAAGTGGTCTATTAATTTTCCTTTTGTTCATTTCTACCCACCCCTCCCTCTTAAGAACATGTCTATCAATTACTATCTTTTATTATCAAAACACATTTTCTATCTATATTTTACCTTATCAATTTACCTTTGTTATATCTATAACTTCCAATTAACTGAACACGATTTAAACTTATCTGTTATAATTGTCCTTGTGGAATTATGTAACTGGTGAATTTGGGACATGTTTCTTAACTTGCATAAAATTTTTCAAGTTAAAAGCTATTAAAAAACCAATTGATTCTCTCCTTTACATTAAAATTACTTAGATTCTCTTGTTTCTCCATTTTCCTTTCTCATTCTTTTTTACTGTTCCTCCAGGATTCCTTTTTTTTTGTTGTTGTTTGTTTGGGTTTGTTTGTTTGTTTGTTTTTGTTGTTGTTGGGTTTTTTATTTTTTTTTTCCTATTTTTTTTCCCCTCCTCATGTTTATTCTTCTTTTGTTTTTTGGCAACATTTTATCTTCAGCTTTGTTTTACGGTCTGCATAAAATTTCAACACAACAAAAACTTTTAAAATTTCAAATTCCAAAAACTTCTAAAAATTCCTTGCTTCTGCTTTGTTTTTTGAACCTCACTCATAGAATTAGCAGGGCATCCACAAAATGCCCATAAAATGCTAAAGAAAACAAAGTAATTGCAACATTTGAAATTGTAGTAAGTCAGGTGGCTTCATCTGGAGAATATAATAGTTTTGAAACATGGAACACTGCATACTTACTGAAGTCCAGTATCCAGAACAACTGTTGCAGTATTTCAAGATTTGGACAGTCTTACTTTAAATAAGAGGTAATAAATATTTTGACAAACATTGCAAAATCTGTGTCACATGCAACAAGCGGTTTTCTATTATCAGGTTCTCTGGAGCTTCCAGGTGCCAACACGGATTAAAACAACAAAGGGTATGGAGACAGATAAACATTCACCTTATTGATATTGAAGAGAAATGTAAACCTTTTGTGGGACAACTGTTCTGTGTATTGCCTAAACTATATTGACAGAATTTCAGAGAAGGTGGTTTACAGTGTCACATGCTCTTGGGCAAGTGAATGAGGCAGGTTTGCTGAGACGACCAGATGATTGGAAGAATGGTATGAAGATCAGCAGCCACAGAAGCCAGAAAATATTATTTCAGAAGTAAAAAAGATTTCTGAAAAACACATAGAAGACTCTGGCATGACAAATTATTACCCTGTTTGTCAAGTAACCAAGGGGTTACCAAAGATTTAAAAGAGGGATTAAAATAAGATTTAGGCATTTAAGCTCTGAAAGTCTAATATCTTGTCCACATAAGGCAGCAAAATAACAAGTTGCCTATAGATCTAAGCATTTCTGAAGAGCAGGTTTGTGCACAAGGGCACAATAGAAATAGAAATACAATAGAAATGTGCAAATAGAAAACCTCTTGTGCCATACACGCTCCAGGAGACTTTAACCTGATTTTAACAGGTTGGCTATATCCAAACCAGTAACTACCTGCAATGAAACATTTGCAGAATTCAGGCTGGTCCAGAAGTGTATGAAGAGTGACTTTTAGGCTGCCCAGGTGACTCAGGAACACAGGTACTAGCAGGCTTCTAAGTTTCTTGACAGTTCTAAAAATTCCTGCAATGCAATGCATTTTCTGTGACTTGAGTGTATTGATTTAGTTATTCCTTGTGAAGTGTTAAAGCCTGTTTTCCAGTTTGTCTTTGCCCTGATTGCAACACACCTCTCTGCGGTCAAAATAGAAAAGCAGTCTGTTAGTGCTGTGAGAAGTGTTCACACACACTCATTGTGTGCTCATCTTTTGATCTCTTCCTTAAAACCCTGCACGACTCATAAGAATGTGTTTATAGCTGAATAGCCCTGAAATGTTATGTCACTGATGCAGATTGACCTCCATAAATAGCATGTCCTCTATACCAAGATCCATTTTCTCCACTCTCTACTGCTCCTTTGAGATGATTTTTACTGTTGCTTCTAGCTCTGGGGATTTTTGTTGAGAGCCTGTTTGCAGAACACATACCACACATACCTTTCAAGGCTCTCTGACTCTTATTACCGATATTACTTTTAAAAATGATTTAGTGAAGGCTGCAGATGTGCTAAATGGTTTGGCAAAAAAGCATGGAATGCCTCTGGAGAGGGGCACCCACCTGCTGACTCATGAGTCAGTGCTTCTTTGGTTTTACAGTGCTGTAAAATAAATAGCAGATGATGAGAAATTTTGTACACTACACTAAAACAGAGAGAATGCACAGTTCGTGACAGAAAAGTAAATCACTGGTGCACATTTTGTTACAAGGTAACTTCTGTTTCCCAAAACGCTTCAAGTGAAAATGCAAAAACCTCCTGTTGCAAAGCATTTTAATTTCAGATCATTCTTGCAGTCCTCCAGCCTGTCTGTTTTCTCCCCCAGGAAGCAGCACCTTTTTAAGTACTAAGTCACAAATGGCAAGTGCCTGACCTGAAGTATTTGGCTGCTATTAAGTTTCTTCAAAAACAAGAGAGGGGGAGAGACAGCTTAAATATCACCATCATAAGCTGCTGTTTAGAAGGAAAGTGGCTAAACAGAATGCATTTAGCACAGAGACAGTTCAGTGCCACAAACTGCACTAATGTGATGAAGTAAAGAAGGAAAAATAAAGGAGTGTTGTTTCATCCTCCCCTGGATTGTGGTTGTGCCCAGTAGTGGGTTTCTTAATGTTTCCATCACATCCCCCTATTTTTAGAAGTTAATAGCTCAACTATAACAATTTGCTTCAGGCAGAAGCTCGGCGTACAAGGTCTCAGTCAGAGAGCACATTTAGTGAAGAAGAAGATTACCCATTTTAAAGCCATATTTTTTTTTTCTGTCATAAAATCTAAAAATATTCTCCTTTCCAGAAATTACATTTGGCATCTGATTTATCTATAATGTAATCTGATATATTTTCTCACTGCATTTAACCAATGAAAATCCCTATCAGAAAAAAAAAATAAAAGTGGCTTTTTTTCTTTTCTTTTCTTTTTTTTTTTTTTGTGTGTATCGATGTGAGCCTGGTGACCACTGTATTCACACTTTTAAGACTTTAAAAAAAAACTGTAGATATTTGAAATTCAAGGAGATATAGAAGGAATAAATTATATGACAGTCTCCTTCTGTGCTATTTTTTGCTTTGGGGAAAGCCAGGAGAAAAGATATAGGACTAGTTGAACTCTGAGTTTAATCTAATACTGCAGTTCTTATTGTTTTTTATGTTTTGGAGACCTTGATTACTCAGGTACTTCAGCAACACCAGCCTGAAGAGATACTTGCTAGAAAGACCAGGTGATTTGTCTGAACAAAACATGAAACTTACAGCACTATGTCTGTAAGTCTCCTGTAAATTTATTTTTCTGTCAAACACTCAATCTTTTAGCCAAATTAAGATTATTGCAGAAGTGATGCAGTGGCAGTTTCAAAAGCAGCACGCTCACATTTTAATGATCTAAAATACTGCAAATAGCATTAGATATTTTGTGTTTGTTTAGAAGTTATTTCTACTTTTTGGAAGTGCATTTGCTTTTGTTTGTGTTGTGGTTAAAGTGAAAATGAATATCGTGTTATATTTTTGCCTTGTTTTATAATGTTTCTGGGACTTTTATGGACTGAAAAGCTGTAGTAAAGCCTCTATTTTTCCCCCCACATCTCAGTTAATTTTGTTTTTTTTTTTTTTTTTTTTTTAATTAACACACAATTAACAAGGT
>VWYO01013209.1:271429-314436 GCA_013400275.1 Rhadina sibilatrix | reverse complement strand
TTTTTTTTTTTTTTAATTAAAGCACAGATGACACAGTGAAATACATGAAAATTCCATGGAAATAGTGAAAAAGAAAAATAACCTGTCCTTCAGACTTTCAAGGGTGTTCTCTGCAGCCCAGTGTTCTGGTCACTTACCTGCTCTGAACTGGGACAATGACTCTGAGCAGTCTGTCCATTTGACATTATCATGATAATGTCCCTTTTCACTGTAGCATCTACACCAATTCTTGTTATAACTCAGCTAAAAAGCATAGATGGTATCAGGCACTTATTACACTCAGTGCTATAAAAATTACCTTGTAATTTTTCCATGCAATGGAATGCACTTTGTTGTCATGAGTTTCTCTATCATCTTACTCCCTTATGTGGGAGATTTTCCTTTAGCATCTTTCTTCTTTTTTTCTATTATTTTCTATTTTAGATGTGAATGACTCAGCAATAGGAACAGCCTTCATAGGAAGCTGAGTCACCTTCAGGGTACCTTTTTTTTTTTTTTTTGACAGATATGGCAGTACATTACAGGGTACCTAGAAATTAACCAATTTGTAATACTGGTTGTCTGGGTGACTTTTCGTACTCTCTCTCTCTCCAAAGCAGGGAATTCTGGCTGATCTTCTACTCTCAGTCTCCTACCAAACAGGAAGAGCTTACTGCTCAGCTCCTCAAAGCAGCTCCACCAGGCTGCTGACATGTAAGCATGTCACAAGTGAAGTGTGCTGGACAGGTGCTTTAGATGTTTCTGACAGCCCTCCAGAAAGTTATAATTATTGGTCCTTTTCTCAATGCTGACTGGGGAGTGTCTATGCATTTCTTACACATTATCACCTCTAGAATAAGTGTAGTATTTTTGGCAATAATTAAAAGAAAAAATCTTCAGTTTAATCGGGCTCTGGAAAATCTGTTTGAACAGCAGATGTCTTCTGTGAGATATTGAGGAAAGGAGAGAAAAAAAGCCTCAGGCAGTCTTTCGAATGGGAATGTTTTATCAAACAGTTTTTAACAGACTGACCAATAAGTTTGGTTGGGTTTTTGTTTTTCATCCTTCCGTCATCTACAGCATATCTAGTGTAGCATCAGCCTTGACAGAAAGGCTGAAATTTATTTTTAATTCACTGTGTTTGTGTTAAGTAAACTAGATTTGCTGAAGAATGATAGATGTCAGATATCCTTCCTTCCTGCCTTCCTGCCTTCTTTCCTACCTTCTTTCTTTCCTGCCTTCCATCCTACCCTGCCTTCCTTCCTTCCCTGCCTTCCCTTTCCTACCTTTTACTTCTCTAAACAACAACATTTATCCTTTGAACTTGTAAGTTATTGCATATCATACTCAGTTTAAAGTAACCTTCACTTTAAATTCCATGGGTTTTGTTGGCTAAGTCAGTATTTCGACAGCATTATTACTGTTTTCTTTGTGCAAGTATTGTCAGATAGACAGCACAGGTAAGTATATTGCAGTTCTACTTGGGGCTTAGTGGTGAATGTCACCTATTAGGCCTTTTCAAGATCCTCACAACTGCTCAGAAATTCCACTGTATGGAAAAATTGTCTATTGTTAAGTAGAGCTTTAATTAAAGCCATACTTTGTTTTCAATCCAATTTAAGAACAAATACAAAAAAGGAAGATGTAAATTTTACAATGCCTGGCAATGTATCCAATTCTGAGCTGAACAAAGAAGCTTATATGCTGAAAATCTTGTAGGAATAAAGCAAGTAAGATAAATAAAAAGCTTCCAGTGCTTAATTCCAATCGTCTCCACAACAACTGGAGCTGCTGATAAGACACCTACTCAGAGTAATGATGCATAATGTGAAGAAGCAATAACCCAGACTGCATAAGTATGAAGGAATGCCATTCTTTTAAAGAAAAGTGTGGCAAATGTGAAGCTCTGTTAATGTTCTGAGCCATTTTCAAAGATATTTTCATGGAGACAGCAAATTGCAAAGGTTTACTTTTTTTCCAAGTGTGAGAGAGAGAACAAGAAACAGAACTAATATGAGGGTATCACGCATTTGTCCATGTACTATCATGTAAATATTTATGTTCTGTCAGCTCATTATTAGTGGAGTTTCTAATAGGAATATAAATATTATAAAGGGTGTTTACAACAGATAAATCATAGGGGTGCTGAAGTAATTTGCAACATTAAAGCTCATTTTGGATAATTACAGAGCCCCAGAAGGTTGTAGTTATGTATTACAAAGGAAGGGGATTTTCAGAGGAAAACAGTTCTGGGCTGCTGACATTCTGAGGAGGCTGATCCTGCCCGGGACTGACTTAGGAACATATGCAAATGCTAGCGAAGGATTTTGTGAATAGAAGAAGAGTAAGAATCAGCATAGCTTCAATTGCAAGGCTAACCTTATTCATTTAAATTTCACGCAGATGAATTACTCTAACTATTGAAGTAATGTAAGAAAAGATTAGTTAAGATTAAGCTGGGAATAAAGATACTAATATTTCATTGCACACAGAGTTCTGTTTTGCATTTTATGTGGGAGTAAATTAGATCACAATGCTGTTTATCCTTGTTTTATGAAGGCTATTTTCATATGCTTATCAAAGCTTATTCTTGCTCTTGCCATTTCTCCCCTCCTGATCCCCATACCCATTTTACCTAGGCAAACTAAATACAAAGTGCCTCTTCCTCTTCATGCCTTAAATACAGTTAAGAACAAAAGTAAGCAACCAATTCTCTCTTCCATCCCAAAAAGGACTAAGCAGAAGATATTTTGGAAGGTCATATTAAAATGAGATTAAAATGTAGCTCTCTGAGTTTAGCAGCAAATAAATGTAGTTCATCTCTTTTCCATGAATGTTTTATTAATAAGATTAATTTAATGTGAAACATATATTATTCCATTCTATGACAGGGTAGTCAATGTCTATCTGGTAAATGATCATTCAAGTAAAACTTTATGAGAAGGAACTAAATTATTTTCTGAACAACAATAAAAGAGCTTAAAGTTAGAGTGAAATCTATCTATCTATCTATCTATCTATCTATCTATCTATCTATCTATCTATTTGTCTATCTCATGCTTTTTTCTTCATGGTAGTAAAAGCTATCAAAACTTTTGTTGCTTGTAGGTTTGTATTCTTTTTTTTTCTAGACTGGTTATAGGGCCTAGGTTACCAAGGACAATGTTACACTTAGAGAACTGGATATCATTCCTTTTGGTCCTTTTCTCCCCTTCCCAAAATGTGGTCAGAATGGTGTGTTTTGTTTTGGGGTGGTTTTTTTTTAGTTTTATTTTTTCATTATGGATAGATAAATAAATACATAAATAAAGCATACTAAACACAATAATAGGCAGCTAATTGGTCCTATCAAGGCAAGGGATCAGGGTAACAGCTCTCTGAAGCAGGAGTTACACAGCTTATGGATTTCTTCATGCAGAGCACTCCTTTACACAGAGACCACACATTCATAGCAGCATTTGTGCTAAAACCCAGTATGTTAGAAAAAGACAAGATAGCTGTCTCTACTATTAGTTTTAATTACTAATTTAATTAGTAATTACAACTAATTGTCCTGCCTAGTCTGGCTCCCACAATTCCTCGCTACACACCACCCAGTCTTCCTCTTGATAACAGCTGATAACTTTACCTGCAAAGGCTTGCATCTGTATCCTGCTCAGTGTGTTGAAGAACAAAGTTACCATGCAAAATAAAACTGCGAGTCACTGCTGGGAAGCCCGCAGTCCACTTGGCTGCCCCCAGTGATCTCTCCCTTGCTCTCTTCCCGAATAGCCTCATTTTCTTCATGTGCTTCTTTTTGACTTGCCAATGCCAATGTTCATCTTTTCCCTCATGAGAGTCTGATGTGCCAAATATCCTGCTCTGGCATGGGCCTGGAGAGAGAACTTCAGATAGTGAGAAACTGAATAGGAGTTGACTTGTTAACTAGATTCAAGAATATTATAAGTACTTTCTATTTCTAGTACTCTATCTCCTGTGTGCTTCAAAGAATTAATTTAGATAGCATTTAACCAGATGGAAGTTGAAATTTATTTCTGAGAATAGAGTAAGTTTAATAGATTTCTCCATTGTTATTTTTGTATAACCTTTTTATCAGTCTCATTTCAGCTGTCATCTCCTTTCCTGTGTTCTGTCTTTGCTTTCAGGTTTTCAGTGGACTTTGCCATCATAAAAGTTTCAAAATTTTACTCTTTAACCCTTACCATTGTTTATCTAATGTGATATTTTTATACTAACCTTTTGCCTACTAATACTTATTTATTTCTGTGTGTTCACCTAATGAACACTTACTAAAATATGATCAAAATGGATGCACTGAAAATCAGTTATGAAAAATGGAGAAAGAGAGAAGGAAACTCAGCTTCTTGCTTTATAACACTTTCATTGTACTGAGAGCTCTTAGTGTTAGGTAAACTAGGATACCTAATCTTCTCAAGCAGTTGTCCTATGCTTTTAAGAGGATTATATTATTAGTAGTTTAATTGTTCATTATGCATTCTTTTTACAAACATTCCAAAGTTTTTGTCACTTGTTTTTTTAAAAATATAATGTAATGTTTTAATCATTTTAATTGTCATGACTTGTTTTGGTTTTGCCCATAATTTCATGAAAAGTTTCTTCAAGAAGGACACAAGGAGATGTCTGTAGTAGAAGCAGATAGATCCCCTGCCAGTGCAGTGACTCAAGCCACTGGGAGACTAGCACGAACTAGTACAGAGTCTATGGTTTGATTACTGTCACTACCAGTCAGATCATTAATCACAACAGTGGTAGTGACAGCAAATTTCTTGACCTCATCATGAAAGGCAGAGAGGACATCCACTGGAGCAATTCATCCTCCAGGCATAAGAAAACTGTAGGGAGGATGTCTTTGATTATATAGTGTGTTTTCTTTTATCCATTAATTCTGTCTAGAATCCCGGCAAAAATGTCATAGCTACAGGAAGGCAAGATCTTGCATTTCATCTTCTCTTGTAGAAACATCTTTTGTTTCTGATTACATGAAATACATGTTCATTTTCTCAAAATTCTGCGTCCCTGAGGATGAAGTAGCTTGGCATTGGAAACTGGAAGTGTAAGTTTCTTCAATGGTCTATAAAAACAGTCATGTGACTCTCTTCTGTTATATGGAAGTTGGCTGCATGGAAAATTGCTTTGGGGGCCCTCCTAAACCCCAAAGTGTGTACATCTTACAGAATAGTTATTCCCTAGTGGCTGAGGAGTATTTACAATCTCTTGCTGCCAAAGGATTTAAACCTGAAAACCCAGAGAGACTTATTCTAAAAATTAAAATTAGAAGGCAGAAAATATCCATTTGCTGATGACACAGACAGCATTGCAACCCACCTTACTGACCATGAAACATTTGGGATTTTTTTTCTCAGTCTTCAATATCTCTGCCATTTTGCTGACAACATCTGCTATTTGTTGTGGTTTTTCATTCCCTCATGGAATCTTCCCTTATTTTCCCAGTTATTTGAATACAACCAGTATTCAGAGAAATGATTTTGATCAACCATGACAATAAAAGCCAATTTGTTACTCATTTTCCTATAAGATTATTTGCAAAAACCATTAATTTTGTCAACAGAGAATATAAAAGTGTGTTTTAAATATTTTTTTTTCAATATAAGCAAAGTGAAGTTGCAAGGAATTTCTTATGTTATGAGACTGGGAAAATGGTTAGGAATGGTAATATTTTCAATGAAAATCTTTAAAGACATGATCAAATATAGTAACGTTTTACTTGCAGGTCTTATGAAGAATTGCAAAGTAACTATGCAAATAAATACTCAAAAGGGAGGGTAATTAATATGGGTATGTCAATGAGGTTTCTTTATGGTTTCAGTTTTTCTCTTCTTCACCTTCCACACAAAGTAAGCAATGCAGTACCATTGGATGATTAACTAGAAAAAGACACTTTCCAAGACCATAGAGAACCCTTCATTGGGCTGTTTTCTGCAATTATCTAATTTATATACTGTACTGAGAGCTAATGGGTAATTAAATGGTTTTAAAAGCAGTTTTCAAAATGAAATTTTATCAGAAATAGCCATAATAAAACTCTAGTAATGAAACCTCCCTTTGCAGAAAGAAATGTGCCTCTTTTGGATGGCAATATGCGACATGAAAAACAACTCTGATTCATACACACATAACTGTGGAGCAGGCACTGGTCACAACTTCCAGTCATAGCAGACACCTTGAGAATATTAGCCAAAGGCAATGTGTAAAATAGCATTCCTATTTTATTTACACAATTGGTGCTAAATTATGACTGAAACTAATTAATCAAATGCTCATCAAGGTGTACTAACTAAATTGTTTGGTATTTCAAATAAAGTATTTCAAGTACAGCATTTCAAATGGCAACACCAGGCAGTGTCATGAAAATGGGCATGAAGCTGTGAGACCTAATTTTCATTGTGTTTACTTAAAACATTGACATTGCACTTCACAGCTTACAATTCCAGCTTCCATGTTTTCTATCTTTGTAGGAAGAAATGACAAAAATATTATTTTACTTCTTCTTTCATCTATATAATTTATACTTATATATCCAAATGTTGAAATTTCCCCAGGAAATAGTCACTTCATGTTAGATTTGTTTGGACTCTTTCTTAAAACCTAAATCCTATCCTTCTGTTTTACAGCTACTGAGACCCAGACATCCTAAATGCTGGCTTACATTGACCAGCAGGATTCTCACATCTCCAGCTATCCACAATTTCAGTTTGAATCTTCATATTTCACAAAATTAAAATTTGCTGCTTTAATTGGACCTTGTTTGTCATTAACTTGTAATTGGATATTCAACTAGTGCTTAATTTTTCAGTTTCTTTTCTGATTCTTCTCTTTCGCTCTTTTTTTTTTTTTAAATCATATATTTTCACACAAGCAGTTCACAACATTAACATATGATCATGTAAAATTGAGTGGCAATGCCAGTACTCATGCAAGTAGGCCACAGTTAAATCTCAGCTAGTGCCAAGTGTTAGCACTGTGCAAACCTTGCATATAATTCACTAAAACACCTTGGTCTTAACCTCTGTCTCATCCACTTAAGTGATGTGGGCTTTACATTAAAGAGAGTTTGTAAAGCTACAGAAGTGACAAGCAATTATTTATTTTGCTCTTTCTCTTACTATACAGAGAAGGCAACATGCCAGACATTGAAATCAAGCCCAATGGAAAAAAAAATCATCAACAACAACAATAATAATTATTTTAGAAAGAAACATACACTATCAGTCTGGAGGAGCCATATGAATTAATATTTTAGGGTCAATAGCTGACTACAGTCACCTATAGTTTAGAAGTTTTGATAGCAGTTTGAATTAATATTTTGGGAAAATTTTAAAAAATCTATCTACAAACCCTCATAAATATTATGTACAAAAGTAAAAGGAATTTTAAAAAAAATCGAGTGAATATAAGTGCCTGAAATTTTCACAAACTTAGCATCTGTTCCAATAAAACTTACTGATGAATTAATTTCATGTACTAATACAAAATTAATGAAAGTGTAAATGTTTGCCAGGCTGGAAACACTACATCAGCTTTCTTGTCTCTAATTTCCAGTATGTTTCAGGTGCATGTAGAAATATGAGGCATTATGGAGAAGGCATATTGATGTTGAGTGTTAAAGAGCGAAGAAAATAAAATAAACCACTAAATGTAATTGGAGAAAAAAATAGTAAATTAAATTATGACACTTACTTTCTAGGGCAGAAATCTTGCTTTTATGCATTCAACAATTTTGTGATGATCATGTGGAGTTTATGCTCCATACTAAGTGGACTAACTGAAAATCATGTTCCATGATGTATTTTTCCATGATGTATCCATTGCTTTGTTTTGTATGTAAAATCTTCCAATGCAACCTGCTTCAGACATGGAACTTTCCTAACAGCTTTCCTCCAACAATTTAGGAATAGGTAACTAGATTGACATTTTGTTTAATGATCCCTATTAAAATGCAAGCTTGTGGTATATTATTGTAGTAAATTCTAGCAATAAATGAAATGTGTTAGTGTTCCCACAAAGAAAAACCTTTCTTTTTGGGTGACAATTTATATCATAAACATAAAAAGTCTACGTCATTTGGGCCTGTAATAATAATAATAATGACAATATGAATTACGTTATTATCATATTATTAAAAAAATTGCTTGCTCATACCTGGAAAGGGTATGAATTAGCATAGTCTAAAGTGTTATTTGTATCCTTGTTTCCACTGAGCACTTAGAATACAAGGTTAAAGCTCAGTCATTTTTCAAGCTGAGCCACTCCTAGCTGCCAGAAGCAGATTGTTTTACATTTTTCTGTGGATCCTATTGGCTTCTGTCTGTCTGATCTGAAGGTTACCAGTACAGATTATGTTCTGCAACGTGGTCATAGAGGTCTTTTCCAAACTTTAAAACTTCAAGAGGCTCCTCAGCTCCTGCATTCATTTACTGTCATGGATGTGTTCTGTTTTAGGTAAAGTGTTTTAGGATTTTGCATGTGTTCTGTTATAGGTAAAGTACTGCAAGATGAAATCTAGAAGCAGCATGATTTGTAAAAGTTCTTAAGTGATTTTAGGAAATGAATCTTGTAAAAATGACATTATTCCTAAAGACTTTCCTCCAATTTTTTTTTAATGTTTTTTTTAATTTTTTTTTTTTTTTAATGAAGGGCTGTGTCTAAAATTATGGATTTCTAGAGGATATAAATTTACTTTGGCCTGATGTAGCTTTTTTATGGAAGAACACACCTGGACATTATTTTTAAATAGTGTCATACAAGGAGTGATTGCTTCTCTCTTTTATCCAACATCTCCACAGGTATTCAAGACACTCTTCTAAATGCGGGGGAATCAAGTTCTGGCCCTTCCCTGGCTAGGAGAATCTGAGGATATCTCTTTTGCCTACTTTTATCACTGAGTTTTGGAGGGTGTTTTTTTGGTAAGATTCTTCTGATGTTCTGCTTTTAAAGTTGTTCCACTTTGCATAGAGGAATTAAGGATTTCACAGGGCTAGAGCAAGCAAGGGGGAGCGACTGTATCGCACTACAGGTAGGATTAATTTCACCTGCTTAGAAAGGCAAAACTCTACTTTCTCCTCCAAATAATACTTCATCATGTGGTTAGGTCTTTTGGAGATTTTTGATCTTCAGGTTCCATAATAAATGACATGCTTTCAAAAGCTTTAATCTTTGTATGGTATCTATTGCTCTAGATTAAAAGAACAAAAAAGGGATTTAAAGTATGAACATTAGGCAAACATAAAAACTGACTGGCTTAGGAGAGTTTCTGATGAATGTTTTTACTTCTATTTCAGAAAATACATAGATTTAGCAAAAAAAAATTGCCTTGCCTGTATTTCAATGCATAACTTTGCTTGCTAGTCATCAGTGTTGGCTGGATTGGAGTTATAACTTTTAGACTGAAAATCTTGATATCCTGTGCTTTTAGTAACCCCAGAGAAATCTTAATTCTCTGCCCACTTTCTTTAACTTACATTGATTTAAAAACTAAATCAGATATGACCTCTTCCCTCACACCTGGACACACAAAATCTCATGGTCTATTTCCCTCTACCTGTCAGGCAAATTATGCAACTTTTGTATAATCTGCCTGAAACTTCTTTTCAAGCAGCTTCTCTTCGTTCTTTCCCTATTCCATCCCATCACATCCTGTCCTGACTCGTCCCATAAGCTTTTTTCAGATAAACACAAAAGCATCTCTCACATTTAGTCAATTTTCTATATATATTTCATGCTGGTTAATTAGTTTTTCTACAGTCTCTAATTTGTAAGTATGCATATTGGGAGCCTTTTCAGCAAGGGTTAACGTACCTTGATATTTAATGATGTAGTCTACACCAGAAACCACCATTGGCAAATTCCCAAACTCTCATTTCCCTGAGTCTTAATGCCAGTACAGACAGTTGTAAATCCCACTTTCCTTACAGCAGATGAGGGCTACTTTAAGGATTAAAAACTCTTTATGAGTAAATAAACAAATTTATATTTTTAAAATTTCTGTTTTGTCCTGTTAATTAGCATTCACATTTTAAAATTTAATAATTTAAAAGCATGTCCTGTCACATATACATGAGGTGGACATATATTTCAACATTGTGCTTAAGTTTTGATATACCCAGCATGAAAACGGCAGTAAAATAAAAAGGTTTCCTTATAGCATACTTTTTTTCTTGGATATACTTTTTTGTATCCTTTATTTTGAGGGATCAGCAAAATTAAAGTATTGCTGAAACAAACCAGCATACTTCTCCATCTCCATTTCTGTATCTTTTCAACTTTAAAGATGCGGCCTAGGGAGGCTGGTAGTGTCACTATGCTATCCACTTTGAAAAATCTGTATGGTGATATATGACATGCAGGGAAGTAGGCAGCCAAAGATACAGAAAAAGATTGGGAAATTACTTTCTATATCGAACTATGCTATGCAGTGAACACTGATTTTCTGTTATATCCTGCAGCTATCTTGTCATAATAATTTTTTGTAAGTCCTTTCCTTTTGTTTCTAGATTTTTGAAGACTTAGCAGCCTGCCTGAAAGAAATAAACGGAAAGTCTGAAAATTTTTCGGTACAGTATGAATACCGATTAATTTTCTGATGTATTTTTAGTCATGTTCCATTAAATATGTAAAGTGATGAGTCGCTAGTATTGGTGAGAGTGGGAAGTGGAATATAATTAATAGATGAAAGAATGCCCCTTCAAAATGTAGCTGCTATAAGTACACTTCGCTGATCATGAAATTTCTAATTCCAGCCCTCATATCTATATTTTAGATTGACTATGCCCCAGGGCTCAGAAGTGAGCTCCATTTACTGAAAAGTCATGGGAAGTCATGTTTATTGTCTCAGCAGGTAGCTACACTTTAGACTTAATACTAAAAAAACAAGAGAAAACAGAGGCCGGTTTGTGTTACTTGGTGCACACTGAAGCTTCCGACTGATGTGCATGGCAGAAAAGAAAAAAAAATAAAAAAAGGTAAAAGAAAAAATAGTAGCACATGCATCAGGTTCTATCAAGCTTTAAATATCTCTGTTTTAAATGTGTCAACCTAATTTCTTCAGTGTTCGCAAATACATTTGCAAGTGAGAAGAGTGTAAGCAATTTCTTCTGTGGAAGGAAATGTGACCACTTTACACAAGAAAGTCTGAGCTTTTGTGTAGGCTGTAAGCATTTTAGCTATATCCTTCAGACTCCCATCAGTTCTCTAACCATACAAGTGGAAGGATTTGTGTGTTAAAATTGATCACAGTAATGAAATATTTGTTTATTCAATTTCAGACAGGATACTTATCTCTCTGAGGTTGCAAAGCAAAACATTATGCTAACATATTTCATATATGTAGGCAGCAGTGAGGCAGCCCCAGACAGTCTGCCCCCTTTTTGTCACATAGTGTTCTTGGTGCCTAATCACACTGTGATGGAGGGGCTGCTCTGTATCTGTGTAGCCATGTTTATTGCCATATGTTGTTTCCCAAATTACACTGCACTCCGATGTGTTGGGATCGGCCAGCACGGCCTGGCTGCCTCCCAGCATCGAGCACTTGCTGACAGGGCTGGTGCAACTCACAGTGTAATATGGTTGGTGAGGCTGCATTTTCATCGAGTTACCTTTCCTGCCAGCTATTATTTTCAACAGTTACAGAAGGACTCCTCTAGTTTACCTTTATTATTAATTATTAAATATCCTAAGACACATCACCCACGCTTCTGCTAATAATACTTCCCTGAGGTATAATATTAGCTAATTAATCCATTAACTAATTAATCCAAATCCTTGAAAAAGTTCATTTGAGGTGTCCCATTAAGAGTGTCAGTCATATTAGTTATTCTAACCTTATGACTCCCAGGCCTGTTGCTAGTATTTCTGGAAGAAGTCGCATATTTAATTTTTTCAACATGAGCCTCACAATATTGAGTGGACTGAACCAGGAAAACCTGCTAAACTTGGACCAGCACTTCCAATTATGTATGTGTTATGATTCTTAACCTCCTGACCTAAAATAAACTATGAGCAGCAGCACAGTTTTTCTGATAATTTCATGGACTTTACTGAATCTTTTTTGACATAACTAAATTGTTGTATCTTTATCTAAATAGGTAATCCAATCCTGAGGTGATCTAACAGTTTTTGTCAGCCCAGCCAAGCAGTCCCAGTATGTTGATATGTTTATACTGTATCTGCTACATAACAGTATCTAAGCAAGCTCTAATAAATTATCTTATATGCTAGAAATTTGAAAGTTTCTTTATAGGATAACCTGATTTCTTGGAAAACTAGTGAGATTACATTAATTGTTTGATATGAAGATAGTTATAGTGCAATCAGTGATGGTGGCATAACCTCTGTAATGGCACATATCTGTGCTCATAATAAACACTAAATCTATGTCTTGGTTTTGAAAGACAGGTATCTGCCAGGGAAAGCTGGAGTTTCCCTTGGAATGGAGAATGTAAACCCCTCATCCCCACCAAATTATAATTTTGCAATTAAGGGCTTTCAGGCAAAGATTTGGGAATAGGAATAACAGTTCTTTACTAGGAATATTAAGAATACAAATCTAGTAGAAAAAGCCCAACCAACCAACCAAACAAACAACAATCCTAGAAACCCTGACAGAGCCAGAGCTACAACCTGACACCCTGTTGGTCAGGGTGTTGGAAACAGTCCAAAAGTGAGTCCTCCTGGAGTGGCAGATGTGGTTCTATTGGAGCAGAGATGATCCTGAGAGAAAAAAAGGGTCCAGTGATGGTGAGAAGGGTCCAGTCTTCCTCCGGGAATCCAGAGGAACCAGATACCTTGTGTTCCTGTGTCTCAGTTTTTATCCAGGTAGGAATGGTTGGTTCCCCCCACTGGATGGAGCATCTCAAAATGGGATGATGGAATGTGTCATGACCTTAGTGAGCCTTAATGGCCCATTAGCAGAAAATATCCCCCTGGAGGGAGGACAGGTGGTGAAATAGATAAGAAACACTGCCCCACCTGGTGTTAGCAGCTGGCCCATTATCAGAAGGCATCTGCCCCCCTCCCCCCAGAATAACAAGAGACAAAGGAGAAAAAAACATCTCCCCAAATGAAATAGAATACACATTTTTGGTTCCATAACCCAAGACAATCTATGAGAGTAAGAAGTGTCTGTCTGTAAAGAGAATCACTTGCAGTTTGGAATTATTGAATTGTACACAGAAAACCATAATTGAATCTCTTCATATTTTTATCATATACTGTTATCCCATAATTCACAAAGAGTTTCCAGAACTGAAACACAATAGAAAAGTCAGAAAGCTTGTAGTAGGTCTTGAATTCACAAGGCAATCTTGGTCTTGTGTTTTACCTAGCACTTCATAAGCTTTTGTTTCTTAAGACTAGAACTGTAAATCATTTTTTGAAACAGAAAGATGTTAACATTTTATAGATGATGAAATTTATTTAATAGTGTTCATGAAATATCTTTATGTCTTAACTAGAGCTTTACGAAGAACTGACTTTTAGCTGAACATAAAAGTCCAGACAAAAGTATGAGACAATCCTCTCTGTTCTTTGTAACATTAAAAATATGAAAAAAATATGTCACCCTGAACAGGGGATTTCTCTTGGTTTAAGTAAATTTTATTTTTTCTTAGAATTATCTTTCTTATTTAAACAGATGTACTTAGCAACGTTTGTCAATTAATAATTATAAGAAAAAATAGGGAAAAATGTGATGGAATTTAATGATTTTTCTTTTCAAAAAGGTTTTCTTACATTTCTAACAGTAAAAGTATTAGTCAAATACAATTTAAATTCATTAAAGATTTCTAAGTTCTTCCTGGATACATCTCTGTTCACACAAAACATCCCCACAATTACATGTTGTCATAAAATGCTTATGATTAGAACCAAATCTACTTTTTTATTAAGTCCTATTCATTAAATTAGGCCCTTAGCTTCAGGCAGAAAATCACTAGATGAAATGCACAACTTCATTTCAGTAGAATCAATGAAAAACCATGAAAAGTCTTGTTTTGTCTGCAGTGATCAACGAGCTGTCATGGACATTACAAATCCTCTGCTTTGCTTTTATTTTCTCTAGCTCTGCGCATCCTCTTGAAGCTCACTTTGACACAAACACCTGTTTTCATCATTAGGATTCCTTATAACCTTCATTTGGTCCTAATCCATTACATGTAAGTGTTAGAGAAAATGGGTATTTTTCCATAAATACCCATTTCCAAATGGGTATTTAAAAAGAAGGCTCCTAGCCAGTTGTGATATGGTACAGCTCTGACTTTGAGTCAGACTGTTGGGAAAAGAGCTGAGTCCTGGCTTCTCTTGGCCCTGAAAGGATGCTAAGCCTCAATTGCTGAATGAGTTTTTGTGCCTGCCATACACATCACTGATCCTGGCCCTGACCTGATGACTTGAACTTCTGCCCTCAGCCAGAATTCATCTCATCACCGTGGACTTGCCTGGCTCCTGGATGATGGCTAAACTGGCTTTCTGTCATGGGACTTGCTCTGCTCCCCTCATTCAGAGTCCGTGTCCTTTGCCAGCTGGGTCCCTGCCCTGCCATCCTTCCTTGCTGCAGCTCCCAGCTCCTGGCCCTCCATTCCTGGCAGAACACAGCCCCACTCCTGTCTCTCCCTGACAATGGGTCTCACTTTAAAGACCTCACATCTGTAGTGCTATCAATTAACATGACTGTATCAAAAGACATATACTTTGCAGAAATAAGTAGCAATAAAGAAAATTACAAAGAAATTTCTGTTTAGGAGTGGAGCAGCAAAGAGAGCTCTAGACAGCTACTTTGGTATGTTCAAATGGCTAACCCTCCCATGGTCAAGACATCCTTTGCAAGAGTGAGAGATGGTACTGTAAAGAGCCTAGAGGTTACAACCCTCACAGATACATGTTGCTAAGGGGAATTGAAATACTGGCGGAAAATTACTTGGCATAATGAAAACATCACTTGATTATCATTCATTCAGTAATATTATTTTCATTAAGTAAATGGAGATTTCAAGAGCTTTCATGCCTCAGTCTCTCAGAAAAGAACACTGAAAAGCTGACCCTCAGCATGAATGTGAGCTAATAAAAGCTTTCCCAAATTGGAGGTAGGCAGTGGTGCCTACCAAGGTGATGTTTGTCACTGTTTGAATCGACCTTTTTGTGAAGCTTGAAAACCAATTCACACGTAATTGCAAAAGCTGCCTTTTGGTAATATCCTATTTTATTGACAAAAGGGGATGAGGTCAACTCATTTTCATAACAATCTGCTTGAAGAAATCCTTAAGCACTCTATCATTTAGAGTTGTTTTGCAATACAGCCTATAAAAGTATTACTGAGCTTAGAACAGGCAATAAGAAGAGGGAAAATGACAAGTTTTGTATTAGTTTTGCTGTGGTTTTTTTTAATAACTCTTTTAAGAAGCTGCCTAAAAGCTAGCATTAATGAGTAAAAAAAAGATAAGCAACATAATTTTTTTCTCTGTTCATTAATCTAGACTAGCTTTGAAACATTGTTTCTTTTAAAATCAAATAGTTCTTGAATCCTTTTACAAATGCAACAAATGGAAAAATAAAAATATACAATGCAAAAGAAGGAAGTGGTTTTCAAAACCAGATACATTTGAAAGGTTCCTCTTTTTTGTAGCAATAGTTAGAAACATCACCAGTGGCTAGTGACAATGGGCGATAAGTGGTTGTCAGGAGACCCTGGTTCTGGTTTTGGTTCACTACTTACAAATTTGCTTTCAGTGAATTTATTCTTTTATCTGATTTTGAATTACCCTAGTTTGAGTAATTTGAGTTTTCAGTGATTAGTTAATGCTCGTGAATGAATAATTTTCTTGGACAAATTGCTGCTTATCAATGGTTCCTAAACAGTTCACTACAAGTTATTTGTAATTTTCTCCCTCAGTTGCATGGATGTTACCTATATCAGATAACAGTCTTTTTGATCCTTGTGCAACAAGGAATGCAACAAGCTTTCTGAACTAATGTGCCTGAAAAGAGAATCCCACGGTTTTGATTCTTGTTATTGAGGCTGGTTACAATAGATTGTTCTTTGAGCATAGGAAATGACAGATAAAAGTAATATAACGACATAGGATACTTTAGGATATTTGAAATATTTTGGTAACTTCCCTTAGCCCAACACAGGATATCCTTTTTTATGGATCCCACATTTAGAAAATATCTGACAAGATTCATAAACAGATTTATCAGAGGCTATATAATAATTCATTCTCTTTTCTTTTGTCATATTCAAATTCACAGCAAGAACATTTCTAACATGAAAGCTGAACTAGTTGTGTGTTTTCTTCACCTGTTTTTTCTGTAGCTGAACTAAAAAAAATATACTATTTAGGAAGCTGCTCTGTCATTTCTCCATCTTATAAGCAGTAAATGACTTTGTATAGCAGCTGAAGAACGACATGGATTGAAAATTCTGCTCTTTACTTAGTGCCATGCTGTCACCAGTTACACTCTATTCTTAGCAGCATAAATGTGTACAGAGACCTTTGTCTCTTATCAAATGTATCAGTGCCAGTTCTCTTTAGGCTTTTAGAGAATCACATCTCACTGTGCTGTTAAGTATTCTGAGTTAAATATAGCCAAAAAGTCACCTATTCTGCCCATACTTGGTTGTGTTCAGGCAATCTGCAGAACTACCAGATGCATCGTTGGTTCTTAGGGCTTTCCAGGATATTGGGCCCACTTGAAATCTTGTGGTGGAATCACTCCAATCCACAGCTTGTGTCTTCTACTACTGCTGCTCATTGTTTACTTTGCCCTCCTTTTTTTAGATAGGAGCCTTTCCCTTTCCTTTCCCTTCCCTTTCTTTAGTTTTTGAAAGCACAATATCTATTTTCATCTACTAACTTGCAGATTTGTGCCTGCACAAATCTTGTCTACATTTTTGGGTTTTGAATTTTGAATAAAATCTTACCCTTTTCAGTGTGTCCAAGAACAAGCTCAGCAACTACAAGCAAAATCAACGGTCAAAGTGTTGTTATTTGCAAACATGATTTGCAAGTTTTCTTTTGTGTGTCCCTGGTCCAGTGTAACTCCCTCAATAAACGAACGGGTCATGAGGACTCCAGGGACAGTGCTGCAGAAAAGGAAACTGGCTTTGCTCCAAAGTTGAAAAGTGCTTTATTCCTGTTGAGGACCTAGGCATGTATTTTTAATTACCAGTTTTGTGATTACTCCTTCAATACTGCTACTACCAAAGAGAATTATTTCATTAAAACAGTGTTAGCCAATTCAGCTATTTAAAAAATAACCAACATCACCAAAAATGTTTGTTTTAATTAACTATAAAGGGCAAAACTCAGAAAACAAGTAAATATTAATAAAAGATGGCAGTCTTGAAAAGGGCAAAAGGGAGATGAATACAAGTGGGTACTATTGTATAGGGAGAAGCACTTTAAATAGAACTGTTTGCAGAGTCAGACACAACAGAATATCCATTCTTGCAAATTGTTCTTAGTAAATCTATCTAATCTATTTATTTATCCTCAGATCATGCACATTTAGATCTGAGTTCTGCCAGCTGAGTTAATAATTCTTATCTGAAAGTAATTACGTTGGTCCATAAGTTTTCACCACTGTGTTGTTCCACATCATATCAAACTGCGTGACATCTCATCACATTAGCATAAAATGCATTGTGGTGGTGCACAGCATGGTGCAGTGGCAGACTAGAAATGATGCAGCATTCCTAGTGCTAGTGAATGAGGAAGTGCCACTGGTATTTAGAAACTTGAGCCTACTGCAGTTTGATTACTCACTAGGGGATTTGGGTTTTTCTTCTTTCTTTTATACTTGAAGGGCTTGAACTGGATATTAACTTTTATGACCCAGATTTGGGGCTCAGGAGAAGCAGTGTTAGAACCTCAAAAGACTTAAACCCTACCTTTTTGTTACAAAAATGTGCCACTTTTGAATTTATTGACCATCTGTCAGACTTCACTCACTATGAGCTAGCTGTCATTGTTTGTTATTTGATGCACTCCTAGAATGACTCACTGCAGGGAGCTACCAGCATCTCCATCACAGCAATTAATGAGGTCACTGTCTATCTGCAAACATCTCAGTCTATAATTATTTTCAGTTGCTATTAGCTAGTGTGCCAGATCTGATGAAAGTAAAGTGTCTATAAATAATATTTGGCACTATTAATAATATTTACCTGTTGTGGAGATATTTGGCTGATTGTTTCTATTAGTATTTTTCTTTAATTTTATATGAGACGCTTCTTAATCTATCCCCATTCAAAATCATGAGCAGTAAAAACAATTGTCGCAACTGAGCTCCTGTCCTGTATTCTAATTCTCTGTCTCAAAATGTCTACTATATTTCATATACATATTTGGCATGAATATTTCTTTTGTGCTCGTGGTATTTTTTGTAGATAAATATAAGCTTGAAATTCTTTCATTATTACTACTTCTACTGTTGTAGTTTTAAGATAGTGGTCCTAGCCACAATTCAGAACAGGAATACAGCAAGCCAGCACACGTGGTAGGTTTTCATGTCTTGAAAAATATTATGAATATTTCCTAATATTGTTTTTAGAACTGTAGTTCCCCAGGAACCCTATGAATATTTCCACTCCATTGTGCAATGGATTTAATAGTGCACAAGTAGATATCATTCCCATCCTGAGGAGTTTAAAATCAAAAAAGGCAAACTTTATTGTGTATGGGGCAGAAAAGAAGGATAAATATTTCAGCACAATTGAAGAAGAAGGATTTTCCTGTCATTCAAGTATCATAGTAAGAGAAACCTTCTTCAGGGCTTATCTCCAGAAAATTATTTCAGACTGTGCAAAATGTCCCTTCGGAACTTATAGATTTATTTTGGGTCCCTTTTTTTGTGGAAGCTAAGACAAAAATGGTCTGGATTCAGAAAGGAGAAACAACAGTATGAATTCCTGGGTTTTTCCCTACATAGTGCACTTTTCCTGTGGTGACATTGTGAAGAGGGTACTTATCCAACACAGTCAGGTTCAACTCTTTTCTATTCCACAGTGGTTTAACACAACCCTACAAAAGTAGAATGACAAAAAGTATTTGTAAGATATATCAGACCACCTTTTTGTCACAATAGATTTGTTTAAATTGTTGGAAAAAATTGAGTAAAAATGCAAATAATTTTGTCTGCCTTATTTTCCACATTTGTTGGGCTTACACAAGATTTGGCTATTTACACTTTTGTAAATCATTGAACCTCTATTCAGTATTCAGAAAATAGCTTCTGAGGATAAATGTGGCAACATTATGACACAGTAGACTACTACAATGTCATAGATGATGTACATAAAAGGAGGCAATAATAATCTTATAGATCACATGCAGCAATGTTTTAATATTTTGTGTCAAACTTTTTTCGTGAATAGTCTGATTATTGATGAGTTAGTGGAAAATGCTACCAAACAGAAGTAAATATATGCAAAATAGATGTTTTGCCACATTTTTTTACTTCTTGAAAATAAGATTCCTCTTCAGCTGTTTCCTTTTATGATGACCATTTTCTTCTGCTCTAATTTATTCTTTTTACCAGAATACCTTGCTGTAACTATTCTTTATTATTAAACAAATTGGCTTTTCTATTAAGATAGAATAATCAAATTCCTTTCTTTTCTAAAGCCCAATACAGGTCCACACTAAAACCCAGGCTGTTTTACTGAGGTTACAGTTTCTTTCCTCACCGTCAGTTCTGTTAGTTTACCTTTCCTGCAGTGAAAAACCTTCACTGCACTGAATAAACTGTTTGCCAAGGAGGCCTGTGAGGCCTGGAGTGAAATCCCTGCTAGGATGCAGGATACAGCAAGATTTCTGGGCAGAATGGGAAATACAAGCAGAGGTGCTTGCCTATAGACAATGCAGAGATAAAGATGGTGAAAGCTGGGCAAACAGCACACTTTCCATGATATGTGGTAGGAGCTTAGGGATAGGAAAAGTGTTAGGGGTAGGAGAGCAGCAGAAACCTTCAGGACTTAATCAGAAGCAGTGAAAACTAAGACATCAGTCTTGTGTGCTGGTTACTCAGTGTTGGACAGCCAAGGGTGGAGACCCCAAAAGACATGGCAGAGTTTTTTGAGTGGTAACAAAGTGAGGGGGTACTGGTAGTTAGCAAGCCGGATGAAAGGAGGAGATGATGATTGTAGAAATTATCTGAGCAAGTCTTGCCCAAAGATCTCCAGAGAAAATCCTGAGAAGTTAGTTTACTTAATCACAGACTAACCATATTGCCTGGGTAATTGCCTGGGTATTGTACCTGGGACTTCTAAAATCTTGACAGAAAGTTGTTATGGTGATCTTTTGAAGGGCATTTCTTGTACTGCTAGATGAAATGCTTCATATTGAAGTTATTCTAAGGTTGCAAAGAGTAGTTTAGTGTCAGGATTCACTATTTTTAGGTAAGTACTGTACTTCTTGGTTGCTTCCACATCTTGATGGGAGGAGTAGTCAAGATTTTCATTTCTTCCTTAGCTTTTGAGATGTAACTTTGGAAAATGGAAGGGAGACATGAATTGCTTTCCTTCAAAAAGGAAAAAGGAACAGAGAAAACTTGATGGAGACAATGTGTTCTCTTCCTCCTCTTTCTCTGAAATCCTACTTTGTGAGAGAGAGATGAATAACTTACAGAGGAAAAGTTAAAAAAGAAAGAAGTTGAAATAAAAAAATTGAATGTACATATTTAATTGCTTAACTGGGTAGAGATGACAATTTGAATGGATATTGGTGCTTCAGGATTATAGTTCATATGGGTAGGCTGGGCAGGATATAATCTTGTGGTTCCTTTTGATGGCTTGGTTGATGCTTCAAAATACATTGCAATGAGGCACACCTTGTTCAAAGAATGTTTAACTCTCCTTAACATATAAATTTGGGAGTGTGAGCAAGACTAGTTTCCAGGTGCTTTGAAGATGGTTCAGACTTATTTTGAAAAAGCTAGTCAGGGAAATGTGTACTTAAGAAAAGCCTTAAGGAAAACCTATTAACTGGGAGGGTGGCAGCATATTTCACTCCAACTTTTTGTACTTAGAAAATCTCCAAACAGTTCTTGTAGATTGCACATTCTCACTTAGCTATAATAATTTTAGAAAGTAGAGTATATAATACTGAATCAGTCAAAGGCACATTCCAATCTCAAATGCTACTCTTTTTCTTAATTCTTTTTATTTATTAGTCTATTTGCTAGTTAAATGCCATTTATTTAGGTTCACAATACCATAGAATTAGTATTTTTGGTCTAAAGAACAAAATTCTTGTTTCATCAAAAGCTTTACTGTGTAGAGCTGTAGGTAAATTGTACAATCTTTTTCTCACATTTGCTATTTTTGTTTTTCTTTCTGTTTGTTATTGTTTTCCACCACACAGCTTTGTCTCCTGCAGATTGTCAAATTTGTCAGGATTCCTTATTTATTGGAAACTTTTCAAGCAGAAGGGTTATTCTTTTACTAGCAGCTCTAAAAATATATCCCCAGAAGGTATGACTTGTATGATGATAACCTAGGCTGCAAGAAGGGACACAACTGAATAAGAGAATACTAAATAAATAAAACTGACTTTTCTTTCATCTGCACAATTCAGCTGGGAGTACTTCCTTTACATAAGCTGTTGAGTTTGAGTGGATCCAGTCATTTATTATGACAGGTTGCAATTAGTCAGCATGCTGCTTATGTTTGCTTAAGATTCTGCCTGCTGGAATACTGAAAATGTTTGAACAAAAGAAAGCCATAGGACCTTTGACTAACTAACCTAAGCACGAGTTTGGCTGGAGATATTAGTTCAATGTTTACACAAACAACAGTTTTCAGGAAAAATGCTCTAAACCAGAGCTTTGTTCTGAGTACTGTCCCTTTCATTGCTTTATTTATGTAATTTATTGAAATCTAATTTTATAAGATAAGATTATATGGGGTGGGATTTTTTTTTTTTTTAATTATTATATAGCCTGCAATTTCTAGCACAAGGGGAGCCTGAAATGGAAACTTGTATCTATCTTTACTATTTCACAAATAATAACAACATTTAACAGCCTTTTGTCTCTGAGGCATTAAGACAGCAAATTGAGCTGAGTTAATGACTAATTAGTGTTTTCAGCATCTTCCCTGTATATGACTGAAGAAAAAGGTAATCTTCTTGACTTTTAAAAATGTATCCCCCATAAATATGAATATTTTCTTAAACTGAATATTTTTATATTCTTAATGGGAAAATGTAAAATTTTATTTTAAAATTTGAGAACAGATCACATTTAACTTGAGAAATTTCCAGCTATGTGAAGTTGTGATTTCTTTTCTCTGTATTGTTGAAAATCTGTTGTTATGGCAAATATGTAAAGCATACAATAAAGGACAGATAAACATTTTTTATGTCATTGTCCATAGATGAAAACAGGAGATATTGCATTATCTATATCTGGTCATTTTAGGGTTCATACAGTTTTGTAAGTGAACATATAGTTTTTCAAGTGAATGTCCTGAACTCCAGCAGGCTTTTGAGCTTTTGAGGTTTGTAGCAAGAAGAAAAAATTGAAAGAAAAGTTTGATTCAATTTGGTGAAGAAAATATAAAAGCAGAAAGGGGTCTGGAGGATATAATGACGCCATCTGAATTGAATGAAAGAAATGGGTGAATAACTTCCAGAGTGAGAAAAAAAAAATCCCCATTGCACTATGAGTATTTTTACATAGTTGAATTTCTTAAAAATAATTTCAGTCGACTGTCTTCTTGACCATAATATAAAGGTTTTTCCCCCAAATTTTAATCATATTAATGAATTTAGAATTAACAAACTATAGAATGCTCTTAATAGTATTTTTAAAATATTAAAACAAAAGCATTATTATGAAGTGAAAGAACCCTTTATCTTCCTCAAATTTATTGTAGGTTTCTACCTCTATCCTGCCTGCTCTGGAAATTTGTTCTCAAAGCTTTGTTGCTCATCTTAACAGCTATGGATCATATAGTAGTTCACATCTATAGTTTTAAAGATCAAATTTAGATTAATTTTTTCTCAAAAATAAAGAGGAGGCACCTGTGGAGTTTATTTAAGCAGATGGATAGCTCTTGTTGACAGATGGGAAATCTTCTGAAGAACAACAATATTTTTAATAATGTTTCCAGAGAAACAATATACTGCTTTTGCTTTCTTGTACTTCAGATAAGCTTAAGCCATTCAGGTACAGGAAAAAAAAATATATTTAAGTACTAATTTTAACTTAAACCTCAAACTCCTTACAGAAGAAAATTGAACTTTCCCCAGCCTGCAGGTCTGCTGTCGTTTTAAAAGAACAAATTTTTTTTTGTCACTTTTTTCCTACATGCCTTTTTAAATCTTGTAAAAAATCTGCATTTTTCTATCTTGCTGAGGGCTTGCTATCATTGTTCCTCAAATAAATAGATATGATAGTTAAAATTATCTTTTAAAAACATTCAGTACTCCATCAAATACCAGTGGTCAAACTCTCCTCAATTTCAGTGGATAGATACTAACAAACTTCATTATAAATATAAACCTCTTATTTTTATTTTTTTATGATATAATTTTTATTTTTTCCTGAGTTTCACAGGTTCTTCTGTTATTGCTCTGAAGAGATCATCAATTATTAGAGTTTATATTAATAACATAATTCTGATGTGTCTGTCTGTAACATAGCTTCAAGAAGAATGTGAGATAAAACATCTGATATAGCTCTTCTGTTGATCAGGACACTTCGTATAGATCCTGATTGCATCCAGTCTGAATTACCTAATGCTGAGAGAGATGATGAACCTGAATTTTCCACCTACTACAGTGTTCCATCTACTAGGCTATAAAAGAAAATGTGGATACAACTTGATCTTTTTCTCTAAATAACATTGGCAGCATTTTATGGGCTGCTTCTCCAAATATTTGTGTATTACGGGAATACAGATTGGGTTTGTTCTCTATTAGAAATGAAACATTTTTAATGGGACTGAAGGGCAGAAAGGGGCAGTTCTGAGATGAGCAGAAGCCAAACAATGACTTCAGATAGATTTTCATTCAAACTGATGTACATTTAGTTTAACATTCTGCAGTAGCAGAATAGCGGTGTTGAACTGAAGTCTTATACTTACCACAGTCTTGCTTATGTTCCACCTTGTGATATTCTCTCTCCTCTTTTTCTCTGCTTCTAAATCCATTGAGATAATAGTGATTTACTGCTGCTCTGACTCATAAAGATGCACTAAGAGTCTAATCCAGGAAGTCAGTAGGATTTTTGCCACAATGAATCAGTATAACCTATGTTGCATAAAATGAGCAGATATAAAGTGCATTTCAGGACATGATATGGCCTTGTACTGTCTACTGTGATGGTGCATAGAATTCCTCTGAAGAAAGCAGGTAAAGTCTTGTTTTTACACTATGCCGAAGAAACATTCCACATGGAAACTATTTCTCCTTCTATTTCTACTGTTGTTTCTCCATAAATGTTGGTCTCTGTGAGGTTAACATAAGCCACATCATTGCCGGAGTTGGTCTTTTTGAAGTCATACCAACTAAGTCTGTAAATCTGTCTGACTTTTGAATGTCTGTCTTTGGGAACTACCAAATCCCACACGGTTTGCAGATTTTTAGATTTCCCATTTCTCAGGTGTAGCATCCTACGTAGCTGCACCCCAAAAGACATACAGAAAGGAAAAAGGAAGAGACAACTCAATACAATAGAAGGACAGATAATCAGTCAGAACTTGCAAAATCAGGAGCAGATTAGCCCAATTAAACTCAACAGTTCCACAGGTGTTCATAGGAATGACTTTAACATAAAACATACTTCTCTTCAGTCCTCTTTAATTTTTTTCCTAGAGCTCTTTAAATTTTATATACTTCACCAAACTAAACTAGAAAATGTATACGGAAAAGGCAATTGGAACTTAGTAGGATATAATTGACTTAAAATTCAACACATGTTTGATTTTGGAATCATGATGAGTCACATTTATTGAGGGGATGAGGGTTAAGTGATATATATTTCATTTGGTTTTGAACCCAGGGCAAAAGGCATCCACAATTAAAGCTGGAATACACAAGATCTGAAGGTTGCTAGAAAATACTGGAACTCTAGCCCTAATTAGCTTCAACATGTATAATTCTTTCTCAGCAGCATGTGCTGGAATTTGTCATTGTCTCACTACCTGAACATTGTGCTATCAGCCAGAAACACAGCATATATGCCATTCATTCTTTTCAAGCTGGTGCTTTCCTGCCTGCAGTTTTAGGAGTTTATTGAAGGGAATAGGCAGAGTGATAATATACACATTTTTCATGCATATCTGTTGTTATGGTAGTAGCATTAATCCTTTGACTTCCTATCATATTGCAGAATGAAAAGGTTTTCTTCTGCTAAGGTGCTGTAACATCTGGAAGACAGAATCCATCTAGTTTTTGCATTTTATCGAATATTTGGATTAATTTCTTTTTCCTGCTAATTATTTAATACATATTCTTCTGCTGCATAGCTCCTTAGATGATGTGTACTTTCTTGGTAAGTTAGATCTTACTAAAGTCCTTCCTTGCATTCACAGGGAGCTGCACCTGCAAGTTCAAAGAACAGACTGGAAAGTATGCATGACATTGCCATCTTGAACTACCTGTACAAGGCAAACTTTATATTATTTGGCTTTGTTTAATCTACTCTTCAGTGCTGTATTTTTCTCTTTTACCAGTGCACAATTTGCTTCTTAAGCAAATGAGTTCTGCCTGTCAGAATTTGTCAAAACCTTCAGGAGAGTTTAGTGGCTTGACCTTGGCCAGCAGCTAGACACCTACCCAGTTGCCTTTTCTCTCCCCTTCTTCAATTAGGCAGGGGAGAAAATAGATGAAAGAGCTCATAGGGGTAGTGTGGGCTCCTCCATGGGTTGCAAGTGGATCTCTGCTCACCCATGGACCTCCATGGCCTGCAGAGGGATATTTGCTTCACCAGAGTCTGCACCACAGACAGCAGAGGAATCTCTGCTCTGGTGTCTGGAACACCTTATCCTTCTTTTTCACCAGCCTGGGTGACTGCAGGGCTGAAGCTCTTGCATATCCTCACTTCCAAGAATCACAATATCAATTAGGTTGGAAAAGACCCCTGAGACCACTGAGTCCAACCTATGACCCAACACCACCCTGTCGACTAGACCATGGCACCATCTGCCATGTTAAATCTTTTCTTAAACACCTCCAGGGACCCAACCACCTTCCTGAGTGCCCATTCCAATGTCTAATCACATTTTCTGTAAAAAAAATTCCTCCTAATGTCCAACCTAAACCTCCCTTGGTATAGCTTAAGACTGTGTCTATTTGTCCTATTGTTGCCTGAGAAAAGAGACCAACCCTCACCATGCTAAAATCTCCTTTCAGGTCTCTGAGCCTCCTTCTCTCTGGGCTGAACAACTCCAGCTCCCTCAGCTGCTACTCACAAGACTTAATCTCTAACCTCTCTCTCACTGTCAAGCAGTTTTCACTGTTTTATGTTTAACCCAAGGCTCCAGCCCTTGATTGTAGGACACTAATGTGGGTCAGTTGTAGAAAGCTGTGCCCAGCATGGGACAGCCCAAACTCTGCTTCTTACAGAGGTCCCTGCAGCTCTGCCCAACTCTTCAACATTCATGTCCTCTGTGACATCCATGATTGTATCCCTCACTAACATTTATATCCCTCTCAATTAATCCATCTTCCAAGATAAAAAACCCTTATTTACCTCATTTTGGCCCAAGAAGAAAGAGGATGACATTGATCATCCTTGTTTCCTTTCACTGTATGTTTCCTTTGCAGTGGGAGCTTGGCAGTGTGCATGCAGAGGGTGGTTGAAGGCAGGCTGGGGCCAGCATGTTCTCCAAATGACATTCAAGGAACCAAGCTTTCCCATGGAAAGAAGATAAAGTTTCTAGCTTTTTACTTTGTTCTTGCCAGCAGGCAACATTCAGTCCTGGGTGTTCTTAGGGCTGATGTTCTCACATATCCTCTCTTCACAGAATCACAGAATCAACTAGCTTGGAAAAGATATCTGGGATCATTGAGTACAACCTATAAAAAGTTGCACTGAATACAAAGTTAAGAGTTTTACTCTCTGTTTTTCCAAGGTAAGGACTTGACATCTCCATGTTCGTTTTTACCATCTGTAGTAAAAAAACCTGTAACTCAAATATTAGGATATTATACAAAATAATATTTGATGCTTGAACAATGATTAAAATTTGAGGTTTATGGAGTAATATGTATTTTTATATATACTTTATTACTCTCTGCTTTGAGGCATTCATGACAGCTGACTTTAAGATTTAACATTTAACATTTAAACATTTCTGAACCATGGGTGGTTTTTTAAAAAAGTTAAAAGCTATTTCACAGCATGAAACAACTCTGAGTTTCTTATACTTTTTGAAATGTAAAGTAAAACAATTACTCAGTTAAAGAATTAAATTATTTAAGTAGCAAGTTGAATTTGTTACTCTTTCAAGTAATTTTTTAAAATTAATAAAACATTACTTAAGTAAATTTAGTGCTTATGTCTCAAATACAATGTAATAAATTTCACATAAATGAATAAGTCATTATTTAATTTAAGTGTTAATGCTAGATCTTTTGCGAATGAGATCATTTTTGCCCTGAGAGCTGTGGCTCCTCATGCAGTAGACATTGAATATAGGATGAAACCAGCCTTATCAGCTGGCTTCCTGAAGTACTCTGGGTGACAAGAGAGCAAGGGCTGGTACCATAAATACCTGTAGGGCTTAGTGAAGAAGGAAGATGGATCTCATCAGTCTGCTTCACTGTACTTCCTATTTTAGGCACAGCATTGTCCTTGCCGGAGCTACACATCTTGCAGAATTTTCTGTGGGATGTATTATTTGAAATGAGCTCTGTTAGAACAGTGGTCACACTGCAGCATAGAAACACTCTGAAGATCACATCAGGAAACCATTATGCTGTTTGACAGGTCCCTGCAATCCATCCATATCCCAGCTGAAAACCTGGCAGATCCCAGAAACCTGACCTTGGGCCAACTTGGGAGGACATAGGTGAGATTCCAGAACTGAAATGGGACATGCTTCTGAGATTAGCAGCCTCTCTAATGTGTGAGCTGCCTGATGCATGCCTGGAGAGCTCTGCAAGCCAAAAGAGCAATGTCATATATCGTGAACTCCAAGGCAGAATTTTGACTACCTGCTTTTTAAAAAATTCCCTTTCATGCTTTTGGTACATCAACTTCCACTTCCAAGTAGGTGATTTTCCAAATTGCTTTTCTACGCCGTGGTCCCTCTGTGCTCTTCTCCCCTAGAGTACTGGCTTGATGCATGGTTACAAACACTTTGTGCTTTCCTCCTACTCTGTAGCTCGAGACATTTCCTCTGGAAGCCCCAGCTTGAGCTGTCAATCTTGGCTCTTTAGCTGTTTCACAGCAGACAAGGAGTCTAATCATTATAGGATTTTTTAAATTCAAAGTCTTCTGTAGATGGAAACTGAAGAACAACTGCCTTAATTCTAAATACTCTTAATCAAAGTGCTGTAATTAATGTGAAAACCTTTTTGGTTTTTTTTTTTTTTTTTTCTTTTTCCCTAGTGCCCGGTGTGTGGTCAGTTAATAGCTGAGTTTTACAAGGGATGTTTAAATTATATTTAATACAGTAGATTTTAAAATTACATTAATAAATGCTATTTAGTAGGATATGATGTGCTAATAATTTCTGTGAAAAGCAATTGAGAATTTCCAAAAATTGGTAATTAAACTCAAATGCATTCATGTCTGCTGACATACAAACTGCCTATCACAAACCATAGGCACCTCCACTCTGGTTTTGTGTTCCTGTCTACATTTAATTACATAAATGATTGCATTTTATTTCACCTTTCAAAACTCTGTATGTAACAGGGCTATAGTGTATTATGCATGACAAGTGATACAGGGTATTTTCATCTAATCCAACAATACTCATTCATAATTACTTTCTAATCTTGCAAATGACTTAATAGCATTAGATGACAATAACTTTATATCTTCCTGCTGAAAAATACATTATGGGTAAGAAACTGTTCAAGTGAGTGAGAACTTAAGGAGTTCTTGACTATTGCTTCTCCTAGGGCTCAGAGTTTTGCAATTCTGGTAAAGGGAGTAGTGTCAAAGCTCATCAGTTCCTTGGAGACAGAAAGCCAGAAGGAAATTAAATTATTAATATGTGACCAGTACACTAGGTCTAACAAAAGCCTTCAGCTGTGCTGCTTGCTCATTTCCATCTAAGTAAGCCAAGTCATGACTGATTCTCACCTTCAGGTGAGAAATTGACAGGATTTGGTGAGCTAGCCAGCAGTCTTTCCTTTTATTTGGATTTTTTATTAGGACTAGGCAGTCCACCAAATATGGAATATTCACTAAAACTCCTATTTTACCTTTCACCACCAAAATAGTCACATTTCCATTGGAAGCTTTAACTTTGGGGCTCCTTCGGAGACCTCAAGCCATGAATAATCCCTTGCTGCAGGCCAGTGTTGCTGTGTGCCCTACAGAATAGAAGCTGCAGAACTTGGTGACCTACAGCTTCACACATCTCTTTGTGCTTTCATTTTCAAGCTCCTTTGATAAGGAACTTTTCATGACTTTTATGGACTCCTAGGTGCATAAGGAGGCCTTCGTCCAGACCTCAGGAGGAGTTTTATTGTTACACTAGGGAAATAACATAGTATACTATTTTTATACTATGAAATAACTATTTAGTCTTAAAACCAAATTTTTTTACAGAACTATTCCATTTTTCCTTGCAAGTGTTTACTAGTATTTTATCTGTGCAAGATGATGATGTTTGTAATTAACATTTGAAATCAAGAAATCTTCCTAATTTTTTCAATTTCATCCAGCAAAAATGTCCAGGGTTTTTTGTTATTGACGATCACATGGTTGGAGGATCTCTTCTATGAAGACAGGCTGGGAGAATTGGGGTTGTTCAGCCTGGAGAAGAAAGGCTCCCAGGAGACAGATGAAGATTTGGGAAGAAATCCTACCTAGCAGAGACAAAATCATGGATTCTCTTCCACCTTACTGGGAATCATAATAAATACTTGTTATCCTATGGGGAAAAAAAGAAACATTAAGCAATAATATGGGTTAATGTTATTCATAAAACTGAGTCTGGATGGAAAACAGGTAGAAGAAAATGGAAGAACCTGTGAAGAAAAAATCAGGAAGAGAGAACAGAATGGACAGAGGTGAAGTGTAATTAATCTTACAATGAGTTGCCATGAATAATTGTGCTGCATCATCATCTAGTAATGTCAAGGTATTTTGTTAAATATTCAGAGACATTGAAAAAGTAGTTTTTTAATTCTCCTTTTCCCATATTACATGCAGGTCATTCAAGTAAAATATTCACTCATAATAGCTAAGACAACAGTGTGACTTAAAACTTTCTGAACTGTAGTTTGATTTAGAAGTCTTGTTTTATATTTTGGTTTAAAAACATTCATTGCTATAATTTGCCTTTTAAAATGCTCTAAAATGAGCAGTAACAAATTTAATATTATATTTTTGAAGTTCTTTCGTCTGGCAGAAATCATGTGAAGATCAGCTCAGATATTTGGCTTAAAATTTTTGTTTGATTTGTAAGGTTGAAATCTTCTTTTCACACTAGTGTATATTTTCCTGTTGATTCTCACTTTTATAAAAATTAATCTAATCATTTACTTTACATCATCATGTACTCTACATAATTTCAATTAAATATCGGTCATTGGTCCTACAATAAGTGCTCACATTTTCATTGTAAAAGAACCTAGATTTAATTCCAACAGCATTATAACCATTACCTAAAATGAACGTTTTTCATAAGCATACAAATCTACACTTTAAGGCAAGTCATGTTGACATGAAAAAGTCAGGCAAATGTTAGTTTTATAGTGTAGATCACCTTTAAAATGCATGTTCCTTGATTTGAAATGTAAGGTATTTCAAAAGTGTTGTGAAGTTGGAGAAATAATGCATTAGCTCATCTCTGGAAGCTTAAGATTTGTTATTCTTTACCCCACTGAGCTTTGTGTAATAAGTAATGGAAAATGTCTTTTCATTTGTGCAGTTGATAAAGTTTAAACTTCTTGATTAATATGCTTTTGCAGAAAAGCTAAGGTACTGCTATGAATATGTCTTGGTGTTTGTAATTTCTTTTGCAATAATGATACAGTTGATAAGGATTTTATATAATAAAGGTAATTGCGGTTGAAGGGTTTGGGTGTTTAATATTCCTTAGGTATCTGCACTGACAAATCTAAAAAATGTGAGAGTCTCTGATACTTGACAATGACCTTCAGTGTCAGAATTTATGTAAGCCTTATTCAGGTAATGGTGCAAGGAATATGGTTATTCATTGTTCTCCTGTTGATATATAAAAATAAGATCTGTAGGTGATAGGTATAGTGGGCACCTGAATCTAAGTTTTCTTTTTGACTCTGCTAATGACTAACACCGTTTTGAAATGACACCCTTTAAAATCCATATAAATTTTACTTCAAAGTTTATTGGAAGCATTTCAATATTCTGATTATGTCCCAAGTCAATTTGGAATATTCAGTTAATTGTCCTACCACTTAAAATTAATGTAAGAGTAACAAACACTGCACATGCATCACCTGCAGGATGCACTGACCATATCAATACAAGTTAAACATAACTGGGAACTTTTCTGGGCACCTACATCAGCTGGTAAGAAATGGCACCACCAGTCTCAGCTTGCAGAAGGGAGAATGAATGCAGCCTGCCTGCTGGCAATAGTCCTCAGAACACATTAAATGTCAATCCATGTTCAGGATTTCATTGAGAGAGTGATAGCAGGATCTCAGTCTAGATTTGGGATCTTTTAAAAAGGATCTTCAAAAAAAAATTTAAAAAAAAAATCTCCCAGTACCTGGAGATGTTCTACAACACTGTCTATAATTTTTCAAACCATGTGGCCTTGCTTTGCCAAGTACTCTTGGACAGATTGCTGTGTGCAGTGGGACTTCTACGATTTTTAGTGAGAGAACGCTTGCAAGGTGTTCTAAAAAGGAAAAGAAAACATGTATGAGGGAGAAGCTGGTCTCTTCTCCCAGATAACAAGCCACACGACAAGAGGAAATGACCACAAGTTGTTCTAGGGGGGATTTAGATTTTATTAGGAAAAAATTATTACCCAGAAGGGTTGTCAAGCACTGGAACAGGCTACCTGTGGAAGTGGTAGAGTTGCTATTACTGGAGGTATTTATTTTAAAGACATGTAGATTTAGGGGACATGGCTTTGTGATAGACTTGATAGTGTTAGTTTTAAGATTGGACTTCATGATGTTAGAAGTCTTTTCCAACCTAAACAATTCTGTTCTTCTATGATTCATGAAATTCAGGAGGAGAGAATAGAGTGACAAAGGAGGAAAAGGTCAGTCAGAGGGTATATATCAGCACTTACACAAGTATATAAATATTTGTATATGCTAAAACACTCTTTCTGAGTACTGGGCAACAGCAGTTCTGCTGATGCAAAGGGAGATCTTCAACCTGGTAACTCCCTTGTCTTTACGCATTTCAGTAGCTTCATTAGCTTCAGAATGTGGGATCTGAAGACCAGCTCTGTTCTCTGTTGGTGACCTACTCCTTCACTGGAGGAGGTGACAAATTATTCACAAGTGCATGGAATATTTAAAAAATGTGGAGACATTTTCATGCTCACAAAGGCCCTATGCATTCAGTTGAGTTTGCATACTACACAAAATGCCAGCTGTCTCTTGTGTACTGGCTTCCTCAAACAAGGCAGGAAGAAGGAATCCTTGTGCATGAACCATCAGTGACAAAGTTAATGGAAAATACACGTTTTCTCTGAAAAATTTTACTTAGTTTTTTTCTAAAATGGCTGTGAAATATCCACTGGGCATTGTTGCCCAGCTACTGTAAGATGTTGAAAGACAATTAAAATCTTGAAGGACTTGCTGAAGATCTTTGTGCTATTTCTACTAATATTTTGTAGCAAATGTAAGACACTCACAGGACCTTACAGGTTGGCACTGAACACTATACATATTAATTAGATTTGTTTGCTCCTCTCCCCTGTCTCCACTCTCCTCATTGTCTTTCTCATGCGTATCTGAACTCTTTAGGTACTGTTTTTCATTCAAGAACTCTAATTCTGTTTTAATTCCACTGTGGTCATGTCCTCCACTAAGTTTATGTTTAGCTTTTTTCTCTCCAAGTGTCATTTCATTGGTGAGTAAAATTCAGTTAATGGTAGCAGTGAGATGCCTTAGCTGATTCAGGGACGTATTCCTGTTTTTCTAACAAATTTTTTTAAAAGAATTTCTTTGTAATATTTAAGACAGAGTAATCCATTGTGAGCTGATCAGAACTTTGATCCTGGTCTCATCCCTGATCATTTTGGCATTGATTTAACATTATTTTTGCCTTACTAGGCCAACTAGGATAAAACCTGTCATGTGCATTCATCTTTGTTAAAAGATGAATGAATAAGACAGGCTTTAAAAGCATTTTAAAGAGCAAGGTGCTGGAACTGCATTCTTAATCTGCATTCCTTCCTGCTGTCTTATGGGATGTTCTGAAAATGTGCTTTTTAGAGGTCAGATCACTTTTTCTCAGGTTTATAAAAGGGATGAAAGCCATAAATTAAATGGCCTATGGGGTAAGTTCAAGAGCTAGTCCATTTCAGCTACAAACATCCTATTCCCTTGAAAATTATGACTCATCAAAACCACAAATTATATCTCATTTCTAGAATTCCAGCTAGTTTGACACTTATCTTTTTGTGGATTAGACTTTGCCAATAATAATAATAATAAACCAAACAAAAACAGGAAAAAAGAAACAAAAAAAGAAACAACAAACCCCAACAGAAAACTTGAACTCTCCCCATCAGAACCCTTTTTTGTTCCATTAGTTCAGGACAGAGAGGTACAATCTGCTGAAATAGAAAATTCTTAAGGAGGTCTTGATTGTGTTGTCTACAGGGCCTTTGTGATGTACTGTCATCTTTTATTCTACTCTAAATTAGGAGTCAAAGGATTGTTGACATAGTGTGACATATTGTAATTAGCTGTCCAGAGTCATCTCTAAGTGAGAAAAAAAAAGAGGAAAGTAATGAATTCCTTTGAAGTGTTGTGAAAAATAGACAATAACAGGGAAGAATTCTCAACATGGTCAAGCAAGCTTGTCCAGCATGACAAAAAAAGAAGTGCTCATTGAAATACTATGTCTGAAAATTGCCTGGTTTTGTGGAGAAACTACCGCTTTGTCAGTATTCTTGTTCTCAGGTGAAGAAAAGAGATCCAAGGATTTGTGCTTCACATTCCATTTTCTTTATAAGTGTCAGTCGGAGTATATTTTTCTAAATACATTAAAAATTATCCCAAGTTTTGTTGTTAAAATTAAATTAACAGAAACAGATAGGTTAAGTTTAAAATCACTTCTTTGTGGACATTGAGTAATGCTAGACAAACAGTGAGATTATGCTAAGTAACATTGTCTAAGTAGCCCATCACTGCCTTTTCCTTCTGCTACACAAGCTGTTTTTCCAGCACACAGTCTTGTCACCAGATATAGAACGGGGATTTGAGCTACAGTGTAATGTAAGATTACATTTGGCACTTGGATTAGGGCCCTTACTTCCAATTCTCCTCTGGTTTGCTGTAAAAAACTAATAAGTATGTGTCAGATCCTTTTCTCTTTTGCAGAGGCTTGTGACAGGGATAAACCATAGTCTCCTGTTATTCTTGTTAGCTGAAGGCTCAGTGATCAGGTGCTGTACTGTTTCACTCATTTATTCAGTGCTGCATTACCTTCAGTTACGAGTTGAAGTTACTTTAACGTGTACTCCACAGAGAAGACTAGAACATTTCCATCCTTTGAAGATTTTCTCTTAGGATTTTGAGTGTGGCAGGACAGTCATGGCATTCCAGATCTGGAAGAAAAGTCAGTGACTGACTCTTTAAACAGGACTTTGTCAGAAAATAGAAACCAGAAACCAGAATCAGGAAACTCGTGGTCAGCTACTGCCTGAGACTTGTGACATGTAAATTTTATATATACCTGGTTTTATTATCTTTGATACTGAGCAGACACTGAGTCCATGCCTCTGCATGTGCCTAACATGTACACAGAGGTAGTAGTAGTTGGTACACAGTACCACCTCAATGGGATTTAGAAAACGTAAAAAAGTTTGGATTCGATTAGCTTTAGTTATCTCTAGTGCAGAGTCAACTAGATTTTCTAGATGATCAGTAGAATAAAGTCGGCATTTCTAGAGTGGGATTCATCCCATCCTAACCTAAACTGAACGAAAATAGAACACATGAATCATGCCACAGAACTGTTTCTTTCTCTTCATTAACTGTAGAGAGAATCTAAGCAAATATGTCAGATGATGACGTCAGAAGTTTTTTGTTCTTCCATCTAGCACTCTGGGGGATTAAACATTGGGTGCCTTTTCAACGCACGTATAGAAAACTAAAAAGGTTGGTAACATTGCATAAATGTAACTAAGGCTGCCTCTTTATTTAGAAGAAAAGTCTTGTTAGTGTCTTGTCTTTATGTCACATTTCATGACAACATTATAGCCATGGTAACCAACAGTGGACAGAGGGTTGACATAACCACAGTGATGGCTGGATGGTCAGTGATGCCAGCATGCCTCCTCCTAACCTGCTTCTGTGCAGCATCATGAAGCAAAAAAGAAATGGACGGAGAAGACAGCAAGACTGTCTCACACCAGTGAAAGAGGGATACTTGCAGCGTGCCTGTGGTATAAGACCTCTCTTTCTCTCTGCTGACACCTGAATATATGATATGCTCAGTTGTGAATTACTTATGATTTTCTTGGCTGATGGATTTAATTTGAAATCCATCATTGATTATTTCAATGAATGTTTGCAATTCATCAGCTCCAGATATGCTGATACAATAATTTTGCACTACTGAAAACTGTAATTGTTCCATTCCTATTATTTCTATTAAACTTAAAAAGGTGTTTCTAACTACTTGCGGCATATGGTGACTCAAATTTTCTTTGTTGTATTACGAAAAACAAGAAGCTAAAACAGGTGACATTTTTAGAGTGAAAATATGAATAATTAAGGTTTGACTGACATGATGCTAACTTCTTTGGGCTGTCCCACTTGCAGTTAAGAAAGAACTGTTGAGCTAATTTAACTTCATGCATCACACAACCCTTTGTTTGCTCTTCTGCTTCTGTAAGTCAGTGGAACCTTTCTCTGTTCTCTTTTCCCTGAGTAATTACATACTGAAAGTGGGATACCATATAATAGTTAGTTTCATTATGTCAATACAGCCTCCTGAAGTATTTTTTATTATCTTGTTATTTTTAAAGAAGTTAACAAATTTGACAAAGAAATCCCTTATGATATTTTGCTTTCTATAACAAGTTTTTAAATCAATAGATTTTCAGAGACAATGGAGAGTATTTCTGATCCATGGTTTTACCTGAAGAAAGCACATGCAAAATAAAGGAAGAAGCAACAGAGAGGTTTTAGGAAAAAATAAAGGACAGGAACCACTTTCTACCATTGGTTTTGATTTGCTGTTTTATGTGTTAACAGTTTGATTCCAAGAGTAGCAGCAGTTTGCAGTGACACATTCAGCAGTATAAGGTACTTATCAGTAGGTCAGCACTGATGTGTCATTCTCTACATCTTCCAGATTGCAAAGTGACATCTCCTGCTTTATGCCTGTCTTTGAATATTCTGTTGCTGATAATGTTTTCTGCTTTTTTAGCCCTGATTCTGGATTTGGCTAAACTCAGCTGTGCTGACAATTAGATCGATATCACAAACTGTTACTGATTCTCAGCAGTAATATTGATCTAAGACTTCTCTTACTTAATTTTAGATATCTAAATCATGGACACATACCTTTGAGCCTATCACTACTTCTTGATGACACCAAGTTCTTTTGTGAGGTCAACACAGGCTTGAGAGATGGGCCTGTGTAAACCTCATGAAATTCAGAGTCCAAGTGCAGAGTCCTGCACCTGCATCAGGGAAATCCCAATTGCAAGTATAGGCAGGGTGGAAAATGGATTGAGATCAGCCCTGTGAATGACTTGTGTTATCTGCAGATATCAACATGAGATGGCAATGCTCACTTGCATCCCAGGTCACATCAAAAAGAAGTGTGGCCAACAGGCCATGCTATGATTCTATGATTCTGAAGCTTTCTGGAAATTTAACTTCCACTTTTCTGTACTGTAGAAGCACTCTGTATTCATTGAAATTAGAATGATTTGATTATTCTTTGTATTTGTCTGTCCTTTGGCTGTTACCCAAACTGCTAATAGTTTTTCCTGTGCACATTGAGGAGAAAAACAAATACCTATCAAAATTAACACTGATTTGTAATGAATACACTGTTTGCTAATAGGAAAACTGCATGAACAGAAAGCAGTTGTATTGCTCTGGCTACAAGGGGTTTCCTATATCTCATAGCATGAGCTACTGTTTCTGCTGCTCCCAAACACTGTTTTGCACAGGTTGATTTCTGAGCCCCTCATGTCTTAGAGTCTTCCTCTAACAAAAAGGGAATCTGAGTTCTTTGCTTTAACAAATCTGTCAAAATTCATTACCACTGAACGTATGAAACTGCAGCCTCTGGGACAATATTTCAACAAAAAATTGAGAAAGAAGTTTCATAACAGTTGGCAATATCCAATCACAAATAAGATTCAATGTTGCATGTTTATGTAACACAGAAATCTCTCAGGTAACGCTCATTCATGAGAAATAGGGCTTCTATGAGCAATTAGTGGTGACCCTTTCTTGAATACACCATTTGGATTAGCCTTTCTCAGGACAAAAGAAGTACAGTTTTTAAACATTAAAAAGAAAAAGAACGTAGTCTCAGAATAGAAAACTATAATGAGTGTCAGTAGTTCTTCCAGTGGGAATTATTCATGATTATGTCAACATTTCTTAGACAAATTCTAGTTCTCAGAGAGAAGAATGAGACCCACAGAGCTAGGATTCTAATTCTGATTCTAATTCTAATTCTGTATGAGAGAGAGACAGAATGAGAGCTACAGAAGTAGGAGTAGAAATTTTCCAGTCCATTTCTTAAAAATAAATGTATTGTATTAGTCTGACAATAGTTTCAAGATTTGACCTAGGAGTGCTAGACAACTCTTTCTAATGTGTAATTACACCCAATGATAGATCTGTCAGGACAAAACTCCAAGGAGGTGCATGAAGCATTAAACATCTAGTATTGAAAATTATGAGCGCATTACCTCTCTGAAGTACATAATTTTTATTCTGCTTCAGAATTTGGTGGATGCTTATCGTTTTTATTCTCTTTCTTTGTTAGTCTTCACCCAATTAAATGGCAGAGTAAGGAGAACATAATCCTTGTTGGAATCTCCCTGTAATTCAGAAGCCTTCTTATAATTAGGGATTTTTTTTTGAGAATTCATACTCTCACTGTGAATGCTACAAACCCCAGCACTGGCTGCAGTTGTGCCTTCTGCATTAAACACACGTAGGTTAATATACATACCCAGTTCAGGGAGCAAGGATTAGAACCCATAACTCTCCTCCCAGCTTAGTGCACTAATAATAGGCTGAAGTCTGTTACTCTCTCTTTGTAGAACAGCTTCAATAATCAGAGCATAAAATTAATTTCCTCACCACAAGCAAGCTGTGAACTTGTGGAAAGGCAAAAGATACCAGTGTGTACTCTACCAAGCCAAAAAGGGTACACAACCAGTCTCACATTTTAAAAAAATCTTTTATGTAGAAAAGAGGAATTACTGTGACTGCCTCTTTTATCTATGTTTTGTTTGTCTTCTGCTTCCATCTGTCTACTTGGTTTTAACTAGCATGACCAAAGCAAATATTCCAAAATGCAAATTATGAGCAGACAGGGGTGTTCTCCAGACCCTTTCTTGATCACTGACACTCCAGAAAATGGATTTGATTTGAATGTATGCTACTCATGTCGTTTAAACCAGTAAGGGTTTTTTTTGTTTACAGGCCATGGTTTTCATAGAATCATAAAATGGATTGAGTAGGAAGGGTTGTCTTAAAGGTCATCTATCCCAACCCTCCTGTCATACGCAGGGACACCTTCCCCTGGACCAGGTTGCTCATAGCTCCATCCAGCCTGTCCCTAAATACTTCCAGGGATGGGCCACTCCCAACTTCTCTGGGCAACCTGTTCCAGTGACTCACCACCTTCACTGTAAAGAACTTCCTAACACCTAAATCTCCTCTAAGTTTAAGACTCTTTTACCTTGTTATATAACTTCATGCTCTTGTAAAAAGATGCCCTCCCTCTTTTCTATAAACTTTACCAAAATGTCTCAATGAGGTCTCCCCTGAGCCTTCTTCAGTCTGCACAACCCCAGTTCTCTCAGAGTGTCACCACAGAAGGCATCCTCTGATCATCTTTGATGTCCTCAGCACAAGAAAGATGTGGATCTATTAAACTGCGTTCAGAGGAGGGCCACAGATTTGGAGAGAGTATTCCAGGTGTGGTCTCATGAGGGTCTACTGTCTCAGAGCAGAGGGGCACAATCACCTCCCTCATCCTGCTGGCCATGGTTTCATGTTCTCTGGGCTTCAAATGTATACTCATGTCTAGCTTTTCATCCTCAAGAATGCTTAAGTCCTTCTCTGCAGGACTGCTGTCAATGACTCCTCAGTCTGTAGTCATGTCTGGGGTTGCCCTAACCCATGTGCACTTGTTGAACCTCATGAGATTCCCCTGGGTGTCCTCCTCATCCAGTTGCCCCTGGATGGGATCCCTTCCTTCTGTTGTGTCAGCTGTACTGCTCAGCTTGGTGTCATCTGCAAACCTGCTGAGAGTACACTTGATCTCACTGTCTGTGTCATTGATGAAGATACTGAGGAGCATCAGTCTGAAGGTAGAACCCTGAGGGACACCACTCATCATCTGCCTCCACCTGAACATAGAGGCATTGACCACAGCTGTCTGGATGCATGCATCCATCCAATTTCTTATCCACAGTCTACCCCTGTTTGTGACTGTGTTGAAGGCCTTAAACAAGTCTACATGGATGACAGCAGTTGATCTTCCCTTGTCACTCCATCGTAAAAGGCCACCTGCTTGGTCAGGCACAATTTTCCCTTAGCAAACCCACACTGGCTTTCTTGGATTATCTTCTTGCATATTGCCTTAACCTTGCTTCCATAGGGATCTGCTCCATGATCTTCCCAGGAATAGAGATGAGGCTCACCAGTTTCCACTTCCCTGGATCTTCCTTTCTCCCGTTTTTTAAAATAATGTAGAGAGAGAAATGTATCAATTTTTCAAATTAATGGCTTCATCTGATCTCTATGACTTTTCAAATACATTTCAGCGTGGCTTGGCAACTACATCAGCCAGCTCCCTCAGGAAGGACTGTGGGATGTGCGCTATCAGGCCCCATAGACCGGTGCTTGTTCAGTTTAATCAGTTTGTCTCAAATCTGCTCTTTGCTGACAGTAGGTGGGAATTTTCTCTCCCAGTGCCCACCTGGAGTTTCAGGAAATTGAGAGATGTGGGAAGCCTGACTGCCAGTGCAGACTGAGGCAAAGAACTTGATGAGAACCTCAGCATTCTCCATATATGTCACCATTTCTTCCTTCTTGTTTATTAGAGGGATACACTCTTCTTGGCCTTTCTTTTCTGACCTATGTATTTATAGAACAAATTCTTATTTCTGTTTTGTTCATTCCAGTATAAGGTGCCTCGTTTGTCTTTTGAATTTTATTAGAAGGCAACATGTGGCAATGTTCATTATCATGTTGCCCGCTACTTGCTTTGTATAACTTTCTCTAATAAGAACAATCCTAGAGGTAGTAGACTCAGAGTATTGACGTTTGAATATGATTCTATATTTAATACTAAAAATGGTCCTCATTTTGATTATATTTATTTAATTACACATGAATTTAATTTTTCATTGACTGAAGTTCGAATGTTAAAGTTTGTTACATTAATCAGCATAATCTTGATCCTTCTTCTGTTAGCAAAAATTGAAAGTTGTGAGATATAATCCCTCCTTCCTGCTATTTCTGTAGGCAGGGGAGGGCTTATACTTAGAAGAGAGCCAATGTAACAGTTCTGAGCTTTGTCTCAGTATGGAGTCACTGCTGACATAGTGAAGATAATAAGATTACAGGATGTGATCACCAGTGTGACAGCAACTCATACAGACAAATCAGCCTTTTTGCAGCCTAGCTCTCACCCATGCTGCCAGTGGGATAACGTGATAATGCAGAACTCAGAGAAGGGATGCAGAAGACAGATGGTGCATGGGACAAGCGGTTGGTTGTCCCTTGAACTGTCTGCCCACACTGAGACATTAATATTGAATGTAGAAAGTGTAAACACAAATTAAATGCATCTATGTAATGTACAGCTACTTTTGTACTTGTAGACAGTTTCTAATCCAAATATGATTACTTATCACAGTATGTTCAGTTCACAGTCTGAACACCCAGCACTATAACATAACTTCCTACCTCTGTCATTGGTTTTTCCAAGTTCATGGCAAGCTCATTGTCCTAAGCCTGGTCACCAGTCTTAAAGAGGTCAAGTAACATGGTGATGTTGATTAGGATCATTCAAGAAAGAAAGGGAAGAAATGTTTGGCTATCAGGAACTTGAAGGATGAGGTAAACAGTTTCCTGTGCTGTGTCTTACCTTTGCCTCTCTAGGTCTGCAATAGTACTGCTCAGACATTATGTGTGATAGTTTGATAATGCCTTTAGTATTTAGTATAGTGCACCCAAGGAAGAGTTATACAAACAGACGTGAGGGCAAGACAGGTGTCATAATTCTTAATATGAACTTTGTCAAAGTGTCTAGATAAAACTTCTTTTGTTTGTATTAATGATTTTTATTATTTTTTCCACACATATTCTTATCAGTAGTGCTCAAACTGATTTTTGGTTTGCGAGTAGTTTAGCACTGTATGAATTGTATTGTTTTTGTCCCTCTCCTCTTGCTCTTCCCTTGTCTCAGTTCTTTTAATCTCAATTTTCCAAAACTGGCAAAAGTACCTACATCTGTTAATGGAGTCTGAAGGGACTGTCCAAGGGACTAAGCACTTGATGGGACAAATTTATTTAACACACTTGAAGTGCATTATTATAGTCTGAAAGCAAAGGCATTCCTTCCTCTCAGCTTGCTAAAATTTCTTTTTCTCTTTGTAGGCAGAACCAAATACCTCTGAATGATGCGTCAATTAGAAAAAAAAAAAACAAAAAACCCACATTAAAAAAAAAAAAAAAAAAAAAAACCCACAAAAAAAAAAAAAAAACAAAAAAAAAACAAAACCAAAAAACAACCTAAGCAAAGGTCACGCATACTCAGTTCCCTGTCAATTTGAATAAAGCCTTTTCCTTTGTTCTAACCTGTTTCTCAGGAGAACTGAACAGATGGATGTCCCAAAACAGGGACCAGTATAGAAAGCTCCTATGCAAAGAAAATGATGCAAAGCATATTCTAAGAATGTCTGATAGTTCTGAGAATGAACAATGAAGGCAGAGAAGAAATTACAAACGTAATACAGAAAGAAAGATAAAATATAGACAATTCACCAATGAAGAGGGTGAAAAGGGATGTGCAAAAAGGCAGGAAAAGAAAAGCAAAAAATATTGTGCGACAGCTACCTTTCTTGATGTGAAAGAAAAGGTTTTTCTGAAAACTCATAAAGTCTCTGAAAGGCAGAAATTGCATAGGTAGTACACACTGAACAAGAAATGTGAATGGGAGAGTGCNGACAGACAGACAGACAGACAGACACATTTTGTGATCTTACAAAAGGCTGGAGGCTGGATAAGTGCTTTTGTATTACCTTGGATACCTTAATATTATCTTGGATATAATGATTAAGACATTTACTATTTGCCGAAGTGTCTAACACTGTCTATAAATGCTACCCATACTTCTTTTTTCTTGAAAATCTAAAGCACTCTTTCTTGGACTCATGAGATACAGAAGAATGAGGAGAATTTTTTTTTTTT
>VWYO01013209.1:230577-270012 GCA_013400275.1 Rhadina sibilatrix | reverse complement strand
TTTTTTTTTTTTCTGTATTTCCTAACTAAACTTTTTGGGATCAATCTTTTTGCATGAGGGAAGGAGGAGGAATGAAGAGACAGGACAAGAAGATAATATCCATTTTGTTCTAAACCCTTGAGTCTCTTGGCCTGTTTTGAACAGATTTTAGAAGAAAAAAAGGCAACTTTGCACAAACAACTGAATTCAGGAAAGAGGCTCTAATTAGGCTGTTCCTGTGGAAGCAATACAAGATTTCATCTTTCCTTAAAACACATTTAACCCAAGGAGTGAGATACTGTAAGTGTCCTAATATATTGAAAACTAGTTAATCAAAGATTATACATTAATAAGCATCAAGAATTCCACTGTTTGATCAAAGTTTCTCTAGTGAAAAAATGTGATAAGACTAACAAAAATCAGGTTTGAGCCCTATAGATGTAGTAGAAGCTAAAAATTTGAAAGAAAATCAAGACACAAATACATTAAAGGCCAGGGTTCCTTATTTCTTCTGTTTAGGAAACTACTTGTTGCCTCAGTAAAGCAGCTGGTGACGGATTAGATCACATCACATTCCGCTCTGTATTAGGAAAGCTGTGAGAAGTTCAATTCTCAAAACTTTAATAATGGGTCATAATCTTCCTGACAGTATTTTCATCTAACTCTCTGCTTACTGAAGAAAAAAAATTAATATCAATTTCATGAACTTGTTTATTCTTGGTGCTTATCACTTAGCAATTCATGTTAGGACTATGGTTTGCACTTGGATTAGTAGTGAATTAGACTAATTTCCATCTGATGCACAATTTTTAGATTGCTTTGATAAACTAAGATTTATTCTCAGAAAAAAAAGGTCATAAGTCTACCTGCTGTCAGGAATCCTTGCCAGCTGTGACAGCAGAAGGTCCAAGAAGGGACATGGCCTGCAGCAAATTTCTTGAATCCAATAGTCTCAGGGAATGATTCCCTACTCCTCTACCAAACAGTGCTCATTGATGCATCCACTCTGCCCACACCTCACCTTTTCTTTTCATTGAAGGGGCAGACTGATGTGCCCTTTCTATGAAGCCCTTGGTCCTTAGCTTCTTTGAACCTCAGATAAAAATTTCTTGTGTGTGTGCATGTGTGTGTGCACAGGTGAGTAGGAGGCATAGTGGCAATGCTTCAGCTTGCAGAGTGTGTTTTTATGTCATGAGACTGATGCAATTTATGCATCGCCATATCATATGGCACATGAAAGATGAGATTATTTGAGGGGATAAACCCTCCAGCATAGTGACAGATGACTCTTTGGTGGAGAGCAGCTCAAAGCTTTCAGGAAGATGTTACTGGAAGTCTCCCAGATTCCATCCCAGTCCTGCTCCAAAGGGAGCTAGATGACTTGGTAAGTGGTGACTGGATGAATTAACGTAAGTGTAGTGAAGATGACAGGAGAGTAGGGAACCAGTATCTGCTTTTGGCAGTGCAGGAACATTTATTGCCTCTTCGTAAGTAAAGCAGGGACTGAATGACAAGTCACTGCTTATGCTAATTGGATCCACAAGGCAAAACAGAGATCCTATCCAGATCCACAAAGAAAACCACTATTGACACTAGCTGCTCCTTTTCTTTGCCTGAACAGTGACTGAGAAAGTCAGCATAGCCAGAAGGATGCTTGGAGTTAAAGAATAAAAAGATCTGAAAGTCCCTGTTTGATCTAATGCACTGACACATTTTTTCTTACTAAAATGGATACAACCAACAGTCATATGTTTTTTACAGCTGCTTGTTCAGCATTTCTAGTAAGAGAGGAGTATTGCTGTTTGTTTTTTTTAAGGAATAAATATTTTTATATATATATTTATATATAAATTACATAATTTTATTCTAAATAAATAGATCCATTAAAATCAATTACATGGGTATACTTACATCTTCTCCTAGTTGCTTTAAACTGTAGCTAGTTAACATTTATTTTTGGTACCGATTTCAAAATTAAAGCAATTTCAATTTCCTTTCAAATGCCTTCCCATTTAATTCTCATTAAAAACAGTAAGTAGACTGCCCATACTAACTCATTTTTGGGGAGTAAAAAGTATTTAAAAGGCCAAGAATAGGATGCAGAGAACAGATACAAGAGCATAGTTCAAAACCCCTTTAAGTTTAGGTTAATTAAAATAAAGAAAAGGGAAGCAGAAAAAGAATGGAGAGGAAGATCTCTCACATTCAATTCTTCATGAAGATTCTGGATACAGTTTCTGGATATAGGAATATTTTCTATTAAAGCCACTTTTCTTGTGGTTATTTCTAGCAGGTTTGTATGTATGTAAGTACTTAAAGAGTTAATGTCTTTCAACATGTCAACTTTTTACTTCCACATTCACTGTTTGAACAGAAAAATTCCTAGTCCCTGATGAGACTGGTCTTACTTATGCTAGATGCTCTCTGAACACAGAGCAGTGTCTCCAGTCTCATTGGTATAGGATATGGCAGGAATTAATGCTACCTGGAATAAAAGCCATTAGTTTCATGTCAAGACAATTGTTCAAAAAAACCCAAAATAATGTATCAGAAAGGAGATGTTATGGGACAATCCCAACTCATGTCAAGTTGAAGCCTCGTTCAAAAACACATGACCAACAAGTTGCCTCAGGTTAAATATTCGTCTGAGTGGAATCTAATAAATCTTTAGATTCAGTTTTATTATTTTTCTCCCTGAAGTTACTGTTAGTAGTTGTGAGGTACACACACACAAACACAGAAAAACCAAACAAAAACCAACCAACCAACCAACCAACCAACCAACTAAAACAACAACAAAACAAACCAAACCAAAAACAAACCACCCTGTATTTCTCAGCCTTGTTGGTAGTTTGCTGATTTTCCGTACTCTGCTGTAGTCCCTGGGTTATCTGCTATCTTACTTCAGCAGTTTTGACAGGTGTATGTGGATCATAAGGTTGACTACTTTCCATGTGTTTTGGTCTGCTTTAGAAGCTGCTGTGCTATCTACAATGTTTTGCTTTTTACTGTAGAAATAAAATTATACTTTCCATTAAAATTCTTTGGCTTTAGAAAGATTCACCTAGAAAAAACATCAAAAGAACTCTACTGGCTGGCCTTCAATTACCAAAGTATGAAAATTCACAGTTAAGGTAAAACCTGTGAAACCTCAGTTCATTGGTACTCACAATGGGTAGTCTTAAGGCAATGACAAAGCATAAGTAGGCAACAGGGCTTTGATTTTTAGCTGTGCTGTCTAGTTTGTTTCAGTCAGCAAAGTAATATTCTTTTCATTAAATATTTAGTTTGAATTTTCCATGTTTAACTACAATTTTTTTTCAACTTGATAAAAAATCTTGTCCGCTTGGGGCCATTATAGTTGCACTATCATTTTCTGCTAAGTCTGCCTGTTCTTTTTCTCCTTTCTCTCTCTCTTTGTCTCCCTATTTTTTTCTTAGGGTTTTTTTTTTCTTCTATGTCTTCCTTTATCTGTTTCTTTTCCTTTCCCTTCCTCTCTTCTTTCCTTTCTTTCTTACCTTCTTCTTTGACTCAGCACTCCTTCTCTCTTTCTCATTCTCTCCCCCATCCTTCATTTGCTGCCCATGCCTCTTAATAGGCCATGGTATGTCCAAACATGGTTTGAAATAAAGCATTAAAGAAGTACATTTTTTAGGAAGGCGTGCTCCCTTTTCTGTTCTTCTCTATTTTCTTCTTACCTCCAGTGAAGTTACTTGACACATGGCTCACACCTTATTGATAAAGGCTATTTGAAGAGAAAAAGGGTAAGGAGAAAATACTCAAGAAAACACTTGATGTCAAGTCTGTTGATGCCAACTGTTCTTTGTTACACAAGAAAAATAGATAAGACTGGAGCCCAGCAGGACATTAGGACTAACCTAATTTATTTCTCAGAGCTTGGCTTTCTTTCCTCATAACCTGCTAATTTTTTGTGTCTCCAGCAACATCAGCAATTCACAGAAGAAAGCAGATACAAAAGTGATTTTTATTAGTCATTTGGTAAATATGTGAATGAATGTGCCTGTCAAAGGCTAGCAATCATTTCATTAAGACTAGCAATAATTTCTTCTGCATTAAGTAGTCCATTTGTATAAGTGGAGGTCATTAAAGCTCCTATGAGGGCCTCGTGGAGTGGTTTGGATGAGTTTCATTTGGATATGTTGCTATTCCCCATGTCAGATGTGTAATATTATTTCTGAAGAATGTTTACAGCACTGAAGATAAGGGAAGAAGGATAGTATTGTCATACTTTCTCCAAGGTTTTACATTACTCTGATAAGGATTTAGTTTATACACTGTATTTCATATGAATTAGAAAAAAAAATATCCCCCTATATTTATCTTCACACCATTTTCAGATAAAATTCAGTACAATGTTTGTACAAAGTCCCTTAAAAGACTCAGCCTAAGGCTAAAAGGAGAAACAAAGGTATTTGAGGTTATTGTTATTTTTTTGTACTCCAGGTCTGAAAAGACCTCCAGTACAATTTATGTATTTTTGAAGTACCTAGCTTATCACAAATTCTTGAGTTTTTGAGAGATGATCTGAGAATCTCAGATTCTTGGAGATCCTTCCCAGGTGTATATTAAGAATTCTGCACGGAAAAAAAATATCCTAGATATCTCTCCTGGCATGAGGAGGCTTTGAAGCAACACCCGTCATGATAATCCATTTTATGGGTATAAATGACAGTAAATTTATCTAACACGTAACTGGAAACTAGTTTTTTTATTTTTTTTTCATGTGTCTGAAAGCCTCCCAGGAAATTATGGATAGTATATCTAAAATAAAAACATGTATATAGATTACTTTAAAAAGTCTTCTGTCTTTAATACTTAATCACACCAATGCCATTTCATTGCCCTAGAAAGCTCATGTACGAAAACGTTGTTCATGTTCCCCATAGTTTTGCCTAAAGAAGAGGCCAGTTCCAAAGAGCTTGCCATCTAAGTAAATAAGAGAGATACACAGAATAGGGAATAATAAATAGTAGCCCAGCCATCTCATACTCCTATAAAACTGTGCTTTATGGGCTGTTGCAGATGACTTGCTAATTAAAGCTCTCTACAATTCACAGATAGACTCTTGCATGATACTCAGCCTTCTAATCCCATAGTTTCATTCATCTTCATATACACCCACTGATCTCTCCTTCCTTATACTACATTCTCTTCCTCAAAGTGATATGGGGATAAAATCCACTTTTATCTGTTCTATTGCCAAATTGAATGGCTTAGCATGAATGACTAAGACCAATTGACTTTCAGTATATCTTAAGCTCATAAACATATTTTGACAAGTCCTTCTTGGCTATTCTTCAGTCTCATTCTGCCTGGTGTGCCTTAATATCCCCTTTGGGGCTGAGTCAAACAATTTCAGAAATCTAGGTTTACTGGTGAAACCTGAAGATTTTTTTCAAATTATAGAAGAAACAGTTTGCTGTCCAGGAAAGTGATTCAAACAGTCCACCTTTAAATGCAAAAGAACAGCTCATAAAACTGTTTTTAGGAACCAAATTACACAAAAGCCCATGTTTCTTAATTTTACAACAAAATTTCCTTTGGGTTGTGTTGGTAATAACATCTGAGCACAATATATTTGTTTAAATTACTTAGTAATATTTAATTATCATTGTTTAAAAGAAATGGTACCTCAATTATATTAAATTATCACTCTCCCATACAACTCTCAGGCTTATTTAGGAGTTAAGAAAGGCTGAATACTGTAGGAGAAGGGAATACAGGTGACCTTACCCCAGATAAGTAACAGGTGTGTCAATTAACCAATACATCCTCGCCCCTCATGAGTCACAGCTATATATAACAAAGGTAAGTGTAATAAAAGAGACTGGGTTAGCTGGTGAGGGGGGAATCATAAAAGAGGAGGAACCTTGAGGAAGAAGGGACTGTGAAGAAGAATTCTGGGGAGAGAGAATCACTGCTGGGAGGTCAGTCTGGGCCTGCAGTTAGAGCCTAGTTAGGTAAAAGCCTGAAGTCAGAGTCTGCAAATTAATACATGCAGGCAGAGTTTAGAAGGAAATAACCAGCAGTTAGAGGCTGCAAGGGAAATCTACAGTAGGAGCTTGCTGCAGCCAGAGTCAGTGAATGGTTGGAGTTAGGATGGCCGAGCTGTGAGGAGGAATAAACCCAGGACGTTTTTTATGCTCTATTTAAAATGAAGTCTGTGTGTTGACTCATTCCTACCCTCCAACAAGAGGGCTGCTGCAACAGGGTACCTTCCACAAAAGTAGGGCTGGAGTCAAGCATCTTCTTTCAGGAGAGTAAGGATATTATCTAGTATTCCTATGCTTGTTGGACCCAGTGCTAGAGAACAGTTCTGGCCTCATTTAGTTGGCTAAAATAGGTATGACCCATGTGAGCTAACCTGTGGTTTCCATGCATACAGAGGTGCATTGTTAGACAGAACTACATGTTTAGCTTCCTTCTGAGGTCTACTGAAATATGTTCTTTTTGCTAAAGAAGGTACCTAATCTTGTTAAGTTTCAGCAGTGGGTCTTCTGGACAAACAAGACCTGCATACAAAGACATCACAGTTGTTCAGTTTCTCAAAACAAAGCTTGCAGTGGAGCAATTTCTTACTTCTGCCTAATTTCTGCATATCAGACAAGTATCTGGGGCAGTTGCCACCAAGCAAGAAACATGAGTTCTAAACCTCCTTAAGATTCTATTTGCATTCCATTAAAGATTTCCAATTGTGTGTATGGGAAATCTCTGAATGAATCTGCCGAGGATGAGCTATTGTGAATGTAGAAGTGTTTGTTAGAGTCTGGAAAAATCCTGAAGTCTATAGCTTGAAGGAAAGTATAACCCAAGTCTAATAAAGGTTGGTAGAATGAGGTTTTTGTATCCTTCAAAAGGGCAGATGTTCAAATGTAACTTGTTCATAGGTGATTGCTCCTGACAATTGTCCTGATCAGCATAACTAGGAGATCTGTCTTTCTCTTAGCATTCACCACAAGCCTAAGTACCTAATTCTAACATTTCTTATGATCTTGTGGAGATGAAGCTTTTAGTTTTCAGTGCATTGTGGTACTCATCTCACCTTGGCCAGTCTGCTTAGGAAATCTGTAGTCAATGGAAAGAACTAGTTTTAAGGTGCATTTTTCTTGGTTTGTCTGCATTTGGTCAGAAGATTCACACTTCAGAAATTAAAATTATCTTTACTACTTCTAAGGAAAATCTAGCCTTTAGATTTAACCATTTAAATTCTGCATATTTTTAGTAATTCCAGTCTCTTTTTAGATACAGGTATCTAAAAATGTGACCTTAAAATGTAAATAATAAAATCCATTTCCTAAATCTTTGTGGCACTTTGGAAGATATAGGCTCTGACCGTGCCGGATAAGCTGATACATTCATTTTCTGCAACTGTAGGTATTCCTCCAGCCTTCAAGAGTGGTTCAGATTCTTATTTGCTCATAATCAAACAGCTAAAAAGTAGGAATTCCTGTTAGATTTAGTTGCTAAAGTTTAGAATGTCTTGTTTTCTGATATGAAAGTTGATTTCCTAAAACTGTGCAACACTGTATTTTAACTCATTAATAGCTTGTTGGCAAACACCTAATTTTCATCACATTTATTAATAGAGCTTCTGTTTCTTAAATGCACCCTTAATTCACAAAAAGCAACTTCTTGTATTTTTTTAACTACCAGATGAGAGAGAAGAAACCTCCCCATTCTAACCTCCCCATTCCTATTGCCATGTACTTTCATAGCATTAAAAGCTGCAGATCATGGCAACAGAATAATTTTTAAGGGAAGAAAAAAAAAAAAATAAGACAGTATCAACTTATATGCAAAGTAGGCTCTTAAAAGCCATTAGTTTAATATATCACAGTTTAGGACCGTAAAGACAAATGTCCTGGTTCTGGCCAGGAAAGGGTTGATTTTTGCAGTGCTTGAAATGGGGCAAGGCTGTGGCCCTGAGGTTATTCTATACCATCACATGTTGTTGCTGGGGATTGGGAAAAGGGACTCTCTTCCAGGGAAAAACAATTCCTTCTGGTTGAGTAAGCATGGCACTGGCCCCTAGCCAGAGGAAGTGGCTGGGCATGGTGTGGCCACAGCTGGGTCATGGGCTCTTCAGTGAGAACTTTTTTGCATGTGAATCACTCTCTTTTTTGTACAATTCTGGTTTTAATATCATTGCTGTTACTGTTTATGTTCTTATCTCCAGCTATGATCTTTGCCTTTTGTGCCTCCAATTCTGCCACCCGCTAGTGAGGAGAGGGGAGGGGGGAGTGAGGGAGTGGAAGTATAGTTTTACCAGGACCACTAAACTGGAGAATACTGTTCCTAAAGGTGGACAACAATGTTTATTTCAAAATATTTTAATATGAATATTTAGTATAAAATCAAGAGAGGACAACAATAGCATTAATTAAACGACTAACTGAAATTTCTTATCATTGGTTTTGCCTTCTACTTGTTGATCTACAGAAAATTGTCTGTAGAAGTATGGAAAAGAGACAGAAGCACAGCAGGAGTCCCAAAGGTGGACTCATTATCACTTTTCCCCGTTCGTTGCAATTACACTTTGTCCAAGGAGTTGGCATATAGGCCGATCTGCTTTGATAGCCTTATTTCAAACTTGAGTTACTGGTGATTTTACTAGCCAATTCTCTCAAGCCTTACAGAGTGATAAGACTAATAGGAGAGAATGATAAATGAGTGTAGAGGCAAGACTCTAGACTAATTATAATTTTTTAAAAAAGACTGTGAAAGGAAAGTAGTTCTTTGCCATCAGGGAAGGAAAGAAATATGAACACCTTTGGATCATGCAGTTCAGATGACTTAAGGCAATTCATAACCAACTACTAAAATAGAATATACTGTCAGCAAACAGAAGAAGTACAAGGTATGGTAACTGAAAACAGGTTTGTCAATGTATCATCCACAGTTTAGTAGAGTAATAAAATGAATGCGTTAAACTATATAGTATTCAGAAATATGTGCAAAGGAAAGTAGAGAGCATACTACTGCTGTAAAGTAATCCTGCAATGAAATTTGGGTCTCTCAAGTGAAGCTGTGTTTACCAGGTTAGCTCCCTGCCCCTTTGTTTTTTAAAGAAAGAGATCCAAGAACAAATGCATCTGGGTTTCACACTGAATGTCACAAAGGAAGGGCCTGACTTGTCTCGGTGTTTCATCTATATGGAGTCACAGCACTGTTCTTCCGGTCCTATTATAATGTTCAATCATCAAATAGCCATGGATCAAGTCATCCTTTCTGAAATAGTTAGTTTTGGTGTAGGTCTTCCATAGATATGTTTGTTTGTACAGTGAGGGACTTCATAAGTTTGATTGTATCAGTGGTTTTTCAAGGGTTGTCCAGAAAATAAACTGATCCTGTTTACCAAAAAGATATTGTATTCCAATTCAATTTTGATTAAGACTCTTGGTGCCAGGAAACGCTGTGTAGTCAGTTGTCTTCTAAATGCAATGAAGCACAAATGAGATCTGATGTTGAACATAATACAAAGACATAAAATATGGGGAGATACAAGGTCAAATTACCCTTTGTAAGAGAAGAGGTATTGCATTTAATGAATTGTTTTATTTGTAGCAGTAAAAGCAATATTTGTCCACTTAAAGATGTTTCAAAATACTGCTTGGGCAAAGAGTACTTCATCTCTCTTCCAAACCTCAGTTTGCAGCATTGCTGTGAGCTTGGAAAGATTTCCATTTCTTTTTTTCCCCCCTGTCCAAAAAGTCACTCACTAGCTCAAGAGATTAGTTCTATATAGGTTTTTCAGAATACCTGTAACATGAAATAACTAGTCTTGTCTTGGTGATAGACTCAAGGAAACCCAATTTAAGGCTAACAGATTTACAGCTACAATACCTGAGTATAGAAAAGGATTGTGTATATGTGGGATGTACATGTATTAGGAAGGCATCTACCTTGAATACAGTGTCATTGTAGGTTTTGAATATTAATAGTATGATATGGATGTCAGCAGCTTATACTTAGTCTGTATTTGATATTAGCCCTTTATGGTCTGTGTTCAGAGAAAGGAATAATCCTTGGTAAGTTGCCATGGTAATAGGTAGACTAGACATGACTCAGGTAGAGAAATGAAAGCAGAGCCAGGGTGGAATTCACCTGACTCACTAGAATAAACTAGAGCCATCCTAGATATATAGGGTACTCCTCCTAATCTCCAGCTATTGCATCAGAAAGGTATGGGATTCTCATACGTTCTGGCTCTCAGCTCCAGATTTAGACCTCAGGTACATTAGAGTAACTCAGAGGATATTAAATAACCCATGTTTAGGCAAATTAACCATTCTATTAGACTCTTTCACTAGTTTTATCCTACAGATTTAAGTGTGCCTGTTTTTGTATAGCTCAACTTCACTTTTCACTGTGAATGCTTTTCTAAAATGTTGTTTCCTCCAGCATATCACATTGTTTTTCAGTTGAAATACTTGCATTTCTGTACAAACTGTGAAAATTCTAAACTCTTTTGCACCCACCCTAATATGCTGTGGACATTACTACTAGACAGTGTCTCAGAACTCTGCTATCTTTGTAGAAATCAGTCTACCAATTTGGTGCCATTATGCAAATCTAGAAAATAAAATAGTATTCCAAATAAACATGGCATAACAATGCTTTTGTACAGCTGATGAACTTTAAACATCTTTCATATATGCTTTGTTGGTGACCTTACTTTAGATTTAGGTGTAGTGTACATTCATTCCATTTCTTCTCCTTTCAGTTCTTGCTACCATCCCTCCTATTCTATCATCTGTCAGTGTAGTTTGTAGAATGTTTCACTGGTTAAACACACTGACCTGGATCCCACGTATTTTCATGTCTTTGATAAGAGGAAAGTAAAACATGAGCATTACCATACTGAAGAGACCATAGGGGAGAAAAAACCCTCACAATTTTTTTAAAATTGTGAATCAAAAAGCACAGTTATGGATTCTTTCCTTCTTTAATTGAAACTGTAATTTTATTGAGTGTTTCTCATGATTTACAGATGAAATTCAGGCTCTGATGTAGTTACTTAACACATGAGATCTCAGGGAGCTGCTCTAACAGTTTTGATAATGTATGAATGACAGGATTCTATCACTGGCAGCTGTTCTACATGGACCTTGTTAAACATGGATGTGGCATTACATCCGTGTCTAACAATTTGTCCTGACAGTCAAAAGTCTTGTCAGATATTGATTGACATAAGATTCATGTGTAACAAGATTTTTGATTGACAGATGAGCAAATGTCCAGAATGAAACAAAAACCCCACTGTTTTTAAAAGCTAACACTGCCAGTCAGTAATCTGGCTTTTCTGTAGTATTCACTTACTGTGTATTCATCTACTGTGTCTTGTCTCTTTAATTTTATATATAAAACCCCCTTCAAATTGGTAACATTACAAAGATTTGATTTAGCTTTTTAATGAAATTTTAAAGATAAGAACTGATATAACCATGTTAACAAATGCTATAGAAAACCATCCTTGGCAGCTTCAATTTTAGTGCAGACATATGCAATATCGAAACAGCAGGGAGAAAGTGAAAAGGCTGAGGGTAATTAAGGTGATGTGTGTGAGAGAAACATATTAGACATGAGGTTTTAGAGCCTGGATATTATCAATAAAAATCCCAGCAGAAACCACCATTGGTATTTTTGAAGTTTATGGAAACTTGACCAGAATAAGTGTCCCATCATTTCTACTTGCTTATCTCTTACAATATTTATGCGATTCTGAAGAAGCTTTCTGGATTCTAGAGATCTTTAAGAGGAAAAGGAGAGAAGAGCAGTCTCAGCTTCACTAAGCCTTTGGCAGGCCTGTGCGAAGGACATTGTTGCAGCCGCGAGACAGAGAGGGAATAAGAAAGAACATAAACTGGAGTGAAGAGATTAAGCATTCATCATTGAAACTACCACAACACCCAAATCATTCAAGGTGTATCATCAGTAATAGAGAACTATTCAGGCATTGAAAGCAACCAAAAATATGGCTCAGAATTTTATTGCAGTAATGCCATCTACAGCACAACCATAGTTTTGTATTCTCCTTAAAAAATCACCGCAGCTAACGCTGTGTGCCTTAAGCCACACTGAAGTCCCTGGTTGTTATTTAGAAAAAAGGGCTAGCAAACAGTTTTTCAGGTCAACATTACAGTGCAGGGGAAATGGCTGATGCAACCCATTAAGTAAGACTAATTATGATCAGCAGTTTAAGACAAATGGGAATCTTACTACTGATGTCAATTGGCTGGGGATCAAGCTCTAAGGGATTTCACCTACTTCAAAGGTTGCCTTCCTTCCTTTACTCCAACTGCTTTGAATTAATCTGATGACCCAAGGCATCCACTACTAGGATGCAAAGTACCCGTTAATGTAGGTTTAACTGGCTGGTTAAGTCAGTTTTACGGCTCCCTTGTGTTACTCAACTAGTGCAACTTGTCCAGAACATTTAAAGCCTAAAAGCTAGAGAGACTGATTTTTAAAACATATAAACACATATGCACCATTTCTCCTGTGCTTATCTTCATTTTATTCAGTGTCCTGAGCCACTTAAAAAGCACTAATTGAACCTTACAATAGCTCTGCACGCATTTGACTTGGTAGGGTTTTATGTCTGCTTTATTCTTCAATGAGAAGTTGTACAAGGACCAAGGCAGCTCGCTTGATTAATTCTGTATTTGCAGTTATAGTTCTATGACATTAGTTTCCAATTACTGTCACTACTCAAATAAACAGCTCAGTAGACAGAACAACTGGTAAAGACAGATGTCCACAAACACAGGTGAATAGAAATGGATGTGTTTATGTATGTGCACATTTCCCTTTAAAAGTATTAGGTTCAGTGTTGGAAGTCAGAAAAGTATAGAACTGCAGAGTTTGGCTCAAAATACAGTTTAAACTACTAAAAACCAGCTTTCAGCTTTACTGACAAGGTTTGATGCTGTTATGAAACACTAATTCATTGGTGGCAATATGCATTACCGTTGTCTGCCTTAGCTCTATATGCCCCAGGATAGGGAAAAAGTAGAAAAAACCCTCTTTGTCAGTGTGAGAATTTTTATGTGCTGTTTGTGTTTTATTCAGTGCAATCCATTATTAATTTCTATGTTCCTAAAACCTCCAGCAAAGTTGAAACCTACACTTTCAAATGGAGCCTGAGTTGTGGAATCTATTAAGTGAGATCCTTGAAACTGCTACATTTGAAACCACTCAAATCAGAGAATCTGGTAAAGGTATCAGCCTGTGCGTATATATGTGAAAGGGAATATTTTCAAAGAAATGCTTTTTATTTTTTTTTTTCCACTAGGTTGATGGTGGCTTCAGCTTGAGAGCTGATACTTCAGAAATTTCCAACTACAGACTGATGTGACTGATACTGAATTTCAGATCATAGTTTCAACAAAAAATGAAGCATACAGTGTCTGAGAACTTTAGTTACTTGAAATTATTAATTTTAGTTAACTATCAATTGTTAATTTACATCAAAATATGTTTCTCAATACAGTATGTGGAAAAGTATATACATTTTTATTTTGGATGTTGAGTGTAACTAAAACACATACTAAGCTATTTCAAAAATCAAAATCAGACTAAAAAAAAAAAAAAAACCAACAACAACAAACAAAAAACCCAAAATCTAAACCACATTAAAATGAACAGATTTATACAGACCTGTTGTATTAAAAATTGAAAGAAACTCTTTTTGCTCATCCTAAACAAGTGTTTTGGGATCTTTCTGTTGCTCTTTCTGGTACCCTGATCTAGCAAGGACAGTGATTGCAATAACTTTTTTTTTTTTACATACCTTTTGTGCTTTTCAAATCCTGTAATACAAGTAGGTGTATTCCAGAATGTTGTCACAGTCTTACTTTATTTAGAATTTTTTTAGTTCTTCCGTATTGTGGGCTTTTCTCTTTCATTTTCTTGGGTTATAAGGTCTGTCAGTTCTGTTTTATGGGTTTGTTTGTCTACAGAAAATGGAAAAAGTAATGATTGTGCCAAGAGACCTCTGTATCACTTTATATGACCATGAAGAATGGACATTCATGGCTTGCTTAAAATGGAGACAGTGGGTCTGATGCTGATATCAGTTACACTGATGTAAACCAAAAGAAGTTCCTCTGTATTTCACCAGTGTAAAATTAAAATGAGATTTGAGGAAAAAAACTTTTCAAAATCAGATACAATAGAAAAGTTTGTGAAAGCTCAAACATTTCTTTTAGTAAATAATTTCAAATTAGTTCTAAATCTCTATTTTCTCCCCTTAAAATATTCTACTTGATCGTAAGGGGAATAACACACTCTAGGCCTTTCTCTTTCTTTGGCAATACCAGATTTCTCATGCCTCAGTATCTATCCAAGCTGTGTAGTTTTCTCACAACAGCTGCACATGCTGTCTCAAGTTATTAACCCCAGTAGGAAGCCTGAGGAGCTGCTGAGTAGCTTCCTCTCCTACAGTGGTTTTGTTGGGCTCCTGCATGGAAAGTGGACGGTTTAGAAGAAGCCATCCTCTTAATAAGGACTCTTGAGAAGCTTAGTTCAGATACCAAAAATGTCTATGCTTCTCATCCGGTTCCAGACTGTGTTTGGGTAAAAGAAAGAAAATGAAGTTGAGGGGAAAAAAAAAAAAAAAAATCATCAAAATGTCTTCTGTTCTGGCCAATCCAGCACAGAATGGGTTTTCTGTGAAATTTCTCTGTGTGCTGTATGTCAATATAACAATGGCAGTATTACTTCTATAGATTTGGTTGATAATTTCAGAGAATAAATAATTAAGTTTGGGCTATTTAGATCCTATAGTGATAGGTGCTTATGTGAACTGATATGCATGTTCAGTATGCAAAATTTACTGATTGAGCTGTACATCTGGCCTGGAAGTTTTGCAGTGTATTACCTGCTTTTCAGTAGCTTGAAGCAGAGTACAATAAAAACATTGGAGTGATAAATTATCTTACGAGACAATGAAAAATCTTTAAATTGATAAAGAAGCTGATGAAATGACCTATAAGGTAGCTCAATTTCCTCACTACCTCTACATGAGAAAATTTACATTCAGTCAGTTTTGCAAAGGACCTGGGTTTTTTCTCATTAATGGAAAAGAAAAAAAAATAATACAATACGTATTATGGCTTCCTTGAGTATTTTGCAAGCAGCTGGTAGGTGCCAAATTGCTGAAATTTGTTCTGTCTATTGCCAAGGTGCTTTATTTTTAACTTTTTAGTCTAGATACAGGCCAAATGGGCACACAGTCAGTCCATAACCAGGTATGCTGCCAAAACTATAGGTATTTCCAACATGAATTATATTTCTCATTCCTGCGGGATATATAGTTAACATCTTGTTCCAGAGTGTGTGAACTATATACATTTTGAAAATACCAATTTTTTTTTTAGTGAAAGAACCTACTTTTTTTTTTTTTATGCCAAGATGCCCTTACATCTCTTTCACTTAGTATGGCTCATGCAATGTGTACAGTTAATGGAATTTATAGGCAAAATTAAAAAAAATAACTTTCCTGCTCTTTTGTCTTTCTATGTCAAATAGAAATTCTGACATATGGATCTTCTTAGAGATGCAAACAAAGTGGCTGAGTGAACACTTCTGGCCATTTTTAGTCATCCAGATTAAAAAAACCTCAACATATTCTCTCAAAAATATTTGTGCTGGAATTAATGGTCTCAGCAATATAATTCTAGAAAGATAAATATAAGGGTCCTAGAATAAAATATACGCAGATATACACTTGTGTCTTAAAGTGAGATGTGATAACTTGAAAAAAAAATAATGATCAAATCTCTGATGAAATTTGACCTGCATATTTAATGGATTTTCATTAATCCTTTGCTGTTAAACTGATGACAAAATGTTATTGACAAAATTCTGATCTCATGAAATTCAATGATTGAATCATCATTGATTTCAGTGAGTTAAAATTTTAAAACTGCGTGTGTATAGTGGCTCTGTTCATTTGAATTTTTGAAAATAGAAAATAGTTTGCTATCTACTTAGTGTTATAATATCTAAATTGGAAATTTCCATTATTAAAAACAAGTAGCAGAAGCACCTGCTCTATTTTCTTCTTCTCCAAAGCAATGGAGAGACATCTGGCTTTATTGACTTTTTGATTCTATTTTATGTATTGCTAAGAGGAACAGAGGGCCTCTACCTCTCTATTCAACACTAAAAACTCTTTACTAACTGCCTTGGCTTGGAACATGTGAAGAGTTAGAGAGCCCAGAGAAATGACTGGAACTCAAAGATGAAAGACTGCAAAAGCCAGCAACTACACAGATGCTGATGAATCTACTTTTAGCTCCTGATAAGGGAAGATGCTTGCATATATGCAATCATCCCAAATTAATTTTATGTAGCCATCCCTATGCTGTTTGGTAGTTCCTTGTCAAATTCTTTCAATAAAAAAGATATGTACAGGAGTGAAAATCTGCTATATAGCACAAGTGCTGTACTAGTGGAATCTGGGTAAGCACTTGGTAAAAAACTATAAAGCCTGAAAGTGATGAGGAATGTCTGATGCTAAATAAATGTCATGAATTTTTTGATTGAACATATGTATCTAAGCTTCAGTTACATATTATGTAATGTTTTAAAACTCTTTTAACTCACTGCTGAGATATAAATGTTGCTGACATTAATATGTCAACCAGGCTCTGTACAAAATGGAATGATGTTACTTAATAAAATTATGTCAATTATTTGAACTTCCACTATTTTGTGTAAGTCCACTTTAAAAACTGTAGAGAAAGGTCAGCAATAACAGAGGCAGAAAGTAACATTAATTTTATCAGATTTCTAAAGGGAAAGTAGAAAGTTTTGATGGTATATTTTAAGGATTATTACAAATCAATTATTCCTTTGTCTGGAAGGAAATATTGCCTGTAATGTGATTGCTATGTCAATACTAGTCATGAATTAGGTTTGGAAGCATGGGGAAATGCAAATTACAACTACATGCTGAGTATTCATCCTGTAACTAATGAATATTCACTTGACTCTTGTAACCTAACCTAATTACCCATAAAGCCACAGATAGATTTCACTTGACCCTAAACTTTAAACTGTTATCTGATCCTTTGCCTGATAACAAAGTGATAATGCAATTATTTGTGTACCAAAGCAGAAAGAGGCTGACCCCCCAGTCAGATGTCTGTGAAGTACACAACATGGAAAAAAGTAAGAGTTTTGGAAAAAATCTATTGCATTTTTAATTATCTGGCTAAGAATTGTAGGAGTCTTTTAAGAATGAGAGCATCAGCTCTAAGGGAAAGGAGGGAAAAATTAGATAAAATAGCCATAAGGGAAATAGAATAAAAGAACACATTTACTTAGGCTTAAATCAAGATATTAGTTTTACTTTCAATCTCTGAGTAAAACAAAATCCTCAAATCAGTGGATACAGGCCTGAGTAATAAAGGAGTCAAAGTTGATGAAAGGTGGTCTCTTAATTTGATTTTCTGTTTTACCATTTTAGTCTGATGACTAAAATGACCAAATGCTCCAGCTCTAGCTAAGAGATATACATGATAAATAGAGCCTGTATCATAGGAACCCTGAGGAAAACCGGAAATTGCATCAGTACTTTTTGTATTTTCATATCACTTTTGTATTTTCTAAGGAAGAATTTCTTTCATATCAGTTGAAAAACGAGAACTTATTTTGATATTAATACAAATTCCCTATCTGACCATACTCCCAGTGACAGTGGACAACAATAGAGCTTCAGTCTAGTGTTCTTCAAGTTAGTCTTGCAGATATACAATTATTCATCTGTTTTTTTTACTTTGTGGACTTGATTGGAAGAAGTTTGGGGGTTTTTTAAGTTGCAACTTCATGTTCTTCAGTAGTAATTGTTGTGGAAATTTTTCTCATCCCCTGCTTCAGTCTTTCCCAGCTTGATCTTTTTGTAGGGTTATTTAACTATACAGGTAGTTTCTATTACCTGGTCCGACTCCTAGATTGACTGGGCAGAAAGGTTTCTTGCAGTATGGGGAGCAAGTGAAAGACACTGTAAACTCCTTTATGAGGAGATTATATAACCCCCCTCCTGCTCTAACACAAAAATCTGGGAGAGATCCAGACAGACTTACATTCTTTTACTTGTGTATTAAACATTCTGAGAACTGAAAAAATTGCACTTTGATACCATGGTAAAAATGAAAATCTCACTCTTTTTGTCCATATACCATAAATCTTCATCTTGTTTTAATAAGTTGTCCTTGTTTCTTTTGATCTAATGACAGTGACGTGTAATGCAAAGAGTACAAGGCACATGAAATACATTTGTGGATTCTTACCCCAGTGAAAAAACCTGCTATTTTATGAGGAGTGTGAATGTAAATAATAATGTTCTGGCCATTTGTACTGGGAGGAATTGGAACAGTGAAGCTGGGTCTTGATAAAAACTAGGATGACACTGTCAACTTCTCTGTCATGATTAGTATTGCCGGACCAAGGGCCTGTTCACTTGTTCCCTAGAGGAAAGCTAAGGATTGTTGTCTTTCCCACTTTTCAAAATTGGATGTAGAGACAAGTTTACAAAGCAAGTGTTTATGCTTTCTCTTTTAAAGCTCTGGCTCACAAATTTCATGATTCCAGGCACTGTGATGAAACTACAGTACAAATTGCATGCAGCATCAGAAAGTAAAACCTAGTAAAATTTCTGGATTTGTACTAGAAGCTTTACATGAAGAGTAAGAGGAAGAAATTTATAAAAAACCCCACGCTTTTCAAAGCAGAGAGAGTAGTCATCCATAGTTGTGAGGCATATATATGATATATATCAGTTTTTACCTCAGAGAAAGACTGGCTTGTTGAGGAAATCTTTGATTTCACAACATCTCTGTACAAACTTTGCCTATAGACCAGGGTTACTTAGAACTGACAGGAGATGACCTCATTATTAAATAGAGTACTCCCCTTTCTGCCCAATTTAATGCCTTCTCCACGTATGAAAGAGAGGCTTAAATTTGACAATTTTTTTGCTGAAAGCACAGTTAATGTTCATTTTGGAAAACATAAAACATAAGAGAGTTTGCTTAAACCAATAAATTTAAACAATACTGCATNAAAAAAAAAAAAAAAAAAAAAAAAAAAAAAAAAAAAAAAAAAAAAAAAAAAAAAAAAAAAAAAAAAAAAACAACCAAAAAAAACCACAACAAAACACTAAAAAAACCAGCAAATATAGAAGTGTAGGAGTCATGATTTGAGGATCTCTGGTTGCTGATGGGAATATTTTAAGAAACAATGGTACTAAATACTATGGGTCACTTTCAATGTCTGGTGCCTTCAAGGAAAAAATTTCACTAATATAAAAGTAATTGTTACCATGTATGTCATTTTCCCTTAAAACTGCGCATCTCTGAAATTATTTTAAAAGCAGAAAAGTTTTCAGATTCACTGCTGCTGATGTGGAAGAGATGCATATAGAGAGAGGTACTTTTGTGTTTAGTAGATTAGTGGCTTCAAAAAAGACACTCTGACCTGCAGCTAAAACATCTGTGAATCCTTCTTCTTTTAGATGACAAGATTACTCCTGAAATTATGTCTTTTATTGTGTCTTCACAAAGTGATACTATTCTCTCTACAGACAAACAAGAAAAAGGAAAGAAAAAAAGCAAAGATCCAAGTAATGTTTCAAGGCCAAAAAATTCACCTTTTTCCCAAAGCAGCAAAATCCTCTCTGCTTTGTCTATATAGACTTATGAGCTTGAAGACAGAATTTGTAGGTAAGGATACAAGGAGGACTTCTTTTTTCTTATTCCAATGAAAGTAATGCTCCAAATAAAGGAGAAAAGATACCTTTTTCATGACTGATGATGCCAACAGGCTGTTTGATATTCAATTTGGAGCACATAACCTATCAAAGATGACAGAGGACTCTGTCTCTCCAGATTGCTTTGCACACCATGTGAATAAATACCACTGGTTATGTTTGGACTCTGTTGTAAGGCAGAAGGAAGGTAAGGATTGTATGATTTCACCAGCCTCTCTTTAATCAGAATTCTATAGGGTTGCCCTAATAAAACCCACAACATGATGAGTTATGAATTAAGATAGAAATTAGCTAATATAACCTGCTATCATGCTGCAGTAATTTCCTAGGATGTGTGACCTCAGTCTGGATGGGACATTATAAAAAAGAAAAATGGTGAGACTGGGAATAAAAATGATTTACATTGACTCTTTTCTATTCTTATGCAAGACTACTTAGAATTATTTCAGGATTGGGGAGCATCTGGATAGGTCAACATTCTGCATGGCCAATTTGTATGGGTAGGAAATACTGAAAGCAGCATATATTGTGCCATTTTGTGCCCTTTAGCACATTTGCAAAGCATTAGAGTTACTAATGCCTGTAATTTCCTTCTTTTTATGAAAGTCAAAGTAACTTAAATATATCAAATTAAAATAGCAGATAAATTTTAAAATTAGAAGGAAGGTAATTCTATGTTTTGGCCAAGAACATTGTCTAGGTGTAGTATAAAAGCTTTCTTCCTCTAGTTAATTTAATATGTTGTTATTCCTACTCTGATCATCCATCATTTTTTGATTGACACACAAATTTTCCCTCAAATGTCATAAATATCATGTCACATATAAAACATATGTAGCTCAAGAATTTTTACTGAAATAAAAGAAAAAAGAAAAATTTGATGAAAACGTTGTGATTTGCTATTTTTTAATTATTTTTCCTGTTTGAAAAAAATCAAAATGAAACAATTTCATGTTGTATTCATACTATTTTGCTTGTGTCAAAGATCATAGGGACATGGATGTGTTTTAGGTAGATGAAACCTACTTTACTTCTGGGTTGTCAATGAAATTCGTCTACTTGAAATGTACAAGGTGGTCTGTATTTCACTTCCCTGTCTTCCAATATATTCAGTTCTAAATCTCATGTTCTATCAAAAGTCAGTTTTAAATGTTTTTCTTAGGTTTTCATCTCTTCTCATTATGAAGAATTCTATCTTATTAAATGTTTGGCAGAAGTTAATGGATTAAATGAGTGGTTGAGTTTTGGGGGAGTGGAGGGCATAGCAGCTGCTATTATTAAAGCATAAATTCTTTTTTAAAAATTCAAGTGAGGACTCAGATTTAACAATGAAGAACATCTAGGCAGGTTTCTTTTTATTTCTGTCAGCACATTAAACGTTTTAATAATGACCATATTATTTTTTTTAATACCCATAAGAAATGTTAGATCTAAATGTGAGTTCTGTAGGTACAGGGATGGCATCCAGAGAGACTTTTGCAGGCTGACAAGTGGGCTCATGAGCAGTTCATGAAAGTTGACAAGGCCAAGTGCAAGGTCCTGCACGTGGGCTGGGACAATCCCCACTACCTGTAGAGAGTGGGGGATGCATGCATGGAAAGCAGCCCTGAAAAAAAGAACATGGGGATACTGGTGGATGAAAAGCTGTCCATGAGCTGGCCCTGTGCCCTTGCAGCCCAGAAAGCCAAACATATCAAAAGAGTGACCATTAGGTGATTCTGCCCCTTTAACTCCATGTTCATGGGACCCTACCTGGAGCACTGCTTTCAGCTCAAGGGTCCTCAGCACAGGAAAGATATGGATCTGTTGCAGCCAGTCAAGAGATGGGGCATGAAAATGATAGTGGCTTGAGCACCTCTTCCATGAAGACATGAAGGGGTTGTTCAGTCTGGAGAAAAGCAGGTTCCAGGGAGACCTTCCTGTACTTAAAGGGCCTTACAATAAAGCTTAAAAGACCTTTTAACCAGGACCTGTAGTGACAGGACAATAGTCAATGGTTTCAACTGAAAGAGATCAGATTCAGAGTAGGTGTAAGAAGCATTTTATGATTAAGGTTGTGAGATACTGAAACAGGTCTCTTGGTGAAGTTGTAGATATCCAATCCCTGGAAGTGTTCAAAGTCAGGTTGATATAAGAGAAATTTCATTAAGATTATCACTGCTACTATTTTTACTCCCTATACAATATGGATATATCTGTGATGCTCTATTGAACATCCCTCTGGAATTCAGGATCTAGCTCCTGATCTTTCATTTCTGAGGTCACCAAAAGTACTTGTGAAATATCCAATTGCATTGTTACTTCAATTCAAATACCCTTTTCTTTCCAGAATTTCCTTTCAGGTGAAAAAGCAGTTCTATTCAGTTAGTGCAAATATACTTCTCTCTGGAATGCCTCTTCCCCTACCTATAGCAGTTTCCTTAACAGTAGCACTTTCTGCATTTTATCTATAGTATACAGATTTATTATTCATTTACTTCTGCAGGCTTTCACATCTTTTACCAGAAATCTAAAGAAAAAGTCTATCCTCCTCATCTTCTAACTGCTGTCTTTTGGCCCAGCTATCTGGTGCACTAAAAATAGTTGAACGCATCTGACAATTCTAAAACCCCATACTGCATCTCCCTCCTAACAAAGTCTTCAATGGATATTCACTGTATTATCCAATTTTAAGACGACCTGACTAAACAGGAATAGAGGCAGTTTCTGACTGAATTGCCAAATCAGCCAGATATTCTCACATAATGAAACTAAGTGTTCATGTGGCTCAACCACTGTTGCCAATGATTATCTTTTTTGATAAATTTCCACTTTAATTTGTCTTCCTTGGGACAAAGTGGGGTTCAGAGTTTAGTTAGATATATATATTCTTCCCTCACAGGACCTAGAGTGAGCTGAGCAACTCAGCATTGAATCCAGGAAACCTCTGGGCTGCCTGAGGAGCTACCTTGATATAAGCATAGGAATCAGTGATGACAGGTATCTCTAACAACCTGACCATCTCTGAAGTTTGCTGGCTGACTGAAAGCTCATTGGAAGATGCCTCCAGCCACTTATGATCCCTGACACTGTACCCTGCCTAGAAGGTAAGTTGCTTACTTACAGCTTCTCTTCAAAGAATGGAAAAAGTTTCTCCCTGGTAGCAATGAAAAACGTGCTACAATTGCCTAATTTGGTGGGATTGTCTAACAGACATTTATGAATTGGGAATTCTCTAGGTACATAGAGGTGTTTCTTGAGGTGGAAGGAGACAGACTCACATCTCTCCTCCTTCTCTAAAGACTTTTATATAGAGTTAATGTAACAAGATCCCCTCCTTGTCGTATTAAACTGGTTTCAAGATGTATGGAGGCATAAATAGAAATGTATCAGGAAAAATCCCAACCTGCTGGGTTCTGTCTGGGAGGTTAAAACATTTACCAGCTGTGCCAAGTAAATTATATATAGAGAGACTACATTTGGGGTGGCTAAAACCAAAACCAAGTCATTACAAAGTTCTAAAATTCTCAGTAAACAAAATACTCTTAGCCTAGTCATATTTGTTTCACCTAACCATTAGCCTGATGCTGAGAAAATGATGGGCAAATTGCATGCTACTGTACTACTTGGGAAAAGGATGATTATTCTGGGAATGTCTGCCTTACAGTTAATGGCTGCTTTGCTTTGGAGACACTGCTTGAGGAATGCCTGTCAGTGAAATTCAACTGATTACATGCAGAAATGTGCAATATACAGTGAATCATCCAGGAGAAGTAAGTGCTTCTAAGGAGAAGTTCAAAGAGCTCTCTTGAGTTAAATGTCTAAACCAGGTCTCTTGTACTCTATGCTAAATGACTGTTACTGTCTCATCAGCTATAAAAGGAATAGATGTAGATACCTAAACTGCAGCATGCTTAATGTAGTTTAACATAAGCTTAATGTAGGAAAATCCAGGTCATCAAATTTATGCTATTAATTTATCTTATCACTATTCAGTCAAGATATCTATATTTTTTCTGGATTACTAACTGTAATTACAATAAACTATCCATGTCACTGGTCACTTGAAATTCATTGAGGTGATGAAATGTGCATTTCAAATTGAAAAAAAAAAAAGATAAATAGTAAAAAATATTTAAATAAAAATATTCATTGGAAAATAATGGGTTAAAATTTACAAGATAACTGGAATTTGCAAAGATGTTTAATAAATGCTGTTAACCATGTACTTAAGCAAGCGATAATGTGCATTGAGAGAAAAAGCAAAAATAATTTTATACTTTCTTCTTCTTATTCCAAAACAACTTTTTGATAGTACAAGGTATGCTTGTTGACTTTGATATAAACTTTGAAACTCCTAAATAACTGCAACATCAGTAGCAGATTAGTGAAAAGTCCAAACCCAGTATTTTTTTTTCTGTTTATCTATGTTTACATCCAGCATCTACTGAGAAAGTAGCCTTATCTAACAGGGGAAAAGCCACAACAAGGACAGAAGCTATTCCTAGGCCAGTATCTCCTCTTTTTACTACAGTTTAAATATTCTCCTCAATATATCACAGAGAAAATATGGTTCCTGAATTTGTACATACAGAGGGAGGCAATCTGAATTTGACACAACTAAGAAGAATACCCAAAGGTGAATGTCACCAATACTTTAATGTTCTTTGCTTCTAGGGCTTCTAAACTGTTAGTTTTGGGTAATAGTAAAGACACCAAGGGATGTTTTACAAGTGACAAATGGTTTGTAGCCTCAGTTGGGTTTAGTCAGCGGAGTTGACTGCAATGCAAGGACACTACTGCTAATCTGAACCCAGTAACTGGAGTGCATTGGGATGCAAGGCAATGGGTCACTTAGGCTCCACACCTGTGCAGATATTGACACAGGTCCCATTTCTCCACTCACTTATTTTTCATGTCCTATGAAAATTAGAACTGGAGGTTCTCAGGCCAGTGAAAGGCAGTATATTGAAAGTGGGGATCTGTAGGGTTTTTTGAAGCCATGAGAGTACTGGGAACAGGTCAAGTGAACATCCAGACCTGGGAATTCAGAACTGTCATTTCCCCAAGTATACACATAGACTGCACCTTAGCCTGTGCCTGATCACAACTATGGTCCATTTCACTCACAAAATCCTAAGCCTAGAGTGTAATTTTTTCAGACATGTTTTCCAAGCCTCCGTTGCTTAGCTTGACTTAGATCTTCATTACTTATTTGATTTTATGGTGGAAGTCAGTAGAAGGGAAACTTCTACAGCTTGGTCAAGGAGATTGTGACTCCTGAGGCTGCACATCCAGGGCCTACACGCACTCACTTATCTGAGGGTGCTGCTGCTTATACACCAGACTCATAAACAAGGCTCAATAGGCTTCCCAAATCGAAACCCATGGCTTGTTTGGGCAAGTGGCACCCACACAGTATAGCCCCAATGAACACTGTATGCATTCTTTCAACCTTTCCAATGAAAGATTGCAGTGTATCACTTCATAGACCAGATGTTGGAATATATAAAATATTCTATGAAATATATCTTTATCTCCTCGTAATAAGTTTAATTGATATTATCATAATTGCACTGTGTAAAACACAGTAGCTGTGAAAATAAAAGCATGTCTTTGAAAATCTCCAGTACAATTACCTTTGCACAATAGTTTTTTCAGGGAGGTACAGTAATTACCAAACAGAAATATGTGCTCATTATTCTAATCCAATTATCTTTCAACAGTTGGAACAATTATTCTTTCTGTCACTGATTTCCAGATTTTGACTCTATTTTAAATTCAGTAAAAGCCATAAGACTTCCTTCATCACGGGTGCTTTTGGCTTTGGGACAGATGATAACAAAAAATTTTAACAAAAAGTTTTTGAAAGTCTTACAGGATATGTAACAGGGTTGGCTGTGTCATTGGTCAAATAGTGAGATATGCTTTCCCCTTCTAAAGCAGCAAAATGCCTCTAACCTATATCAATGTTACAAAAAATTACTGGCAGCAGGCTAGCTTTTCCTTCCTAACAAGAATAAATAAACATTTTCCATTTTGAATACTCTTTTTAATGTTACATACTTATCCCAGGAGGGACTTATATAAGTGGTTGTATAAATGTATATATATTTAAATTAAACATCACAATAAAAAGTCATATCATTACTGTAGCAGAAAAATAATTCAGATATGTAATGCTACAATAGCATTATGCAGTTATAAAACAGAAAGCAAGCAAATATGTAGGCATATATAACAAATATAGCACAATATATTATAATATATTATAATACAACCCACAGGTATGTACTGTGATGCTTTCTATAAATTATCACTTCTTTTGAATTCCAAAGCTGTTGAGAAATGCAAACTTTAATGAATGTTACTTCAACTGAATTCTTCACAGAAAGTAGAAGACCTTGATCAATTAATTTATTTATATATCTTTCTAGTATTTCTCAATGCATTTTGTGACACGACGGATATTTTGGAATAGCTACATTTCTTGACTTAAAAGCACCTCCTCTTCTAGCACTTTTTAATTCAGCCATAAGTAAAAAGTCATCAGCCAAATAAAAAATACAATCAACCTCTATGCTTTTACAAACAGCTTCAGCAATTCTGCTCCACTTTGAGTGGGAGAAAATGTTTGTTATCTCAGGACATGAAAATGGAATTACTCAGCGTGTATTACCAAGTATATTGAATTACATATTTTGAATTATAGTCTACAATCTGGGAACTGAAGGTGTGCAGCTCTTAAGTGGGTTTTTCCCTGGGGAGGAATGTATCCCTGGGTGAATCAGATATACATTTATCATAAATATAAATATTTATCTTTAGATGCAGACTCAAAATTTTTCTCAATATCTCAAGCAGCCTGCCTATCGGTATAATGCTGTCACCGAGTTTATTTCTTGAATTTTCTTCTCTCTTTATATATTCATTGTTTTATTCCACAATATTTTTCTTTTGGAAATGCAAAATAAAGGGTTTGTTTAAACAAAGAAAACATCCTTCTCCACTAAAAAGAATCCTTAACACAGAAACTAGAAAGAGAAGGATTTTTTCCATATTACCCAAAAGTTTAATCAAGTATAAAAATTATATGCCTTGTAAATGAAAGTGGAATGTTTCCTGTACATTGTGTGTTAATTGAACAGTGCAGTAAACAAAAGAAAGCATCACTAATTACAACAGTGATTATAAATTTATTCTATACTATAGAGTTATCTGGCAGATAATGACATAAGTTTAGGTCCAAGATTAATGTATTAACACTTTTATTTCATTTTGAGGAAACAGTGCAAAGAATCTCTTTCTTTAATTTGGCACTTCTAGGGTGAAGTTCAGGACAGAGTTACTCTGCTTGAAGGCAAAGTGCTAATTAAGTGCTCAAAGTCTAGGGTTTTTGTAGGCTTGTGCAGGTCATCATTAGAAAAGGAGAATTTTAGCCCAAATGTTATTCATCTAGAGAGCCACAGTCTAGAAACACCACTAAATGATGTAGTTGGTTGCTGTTATGATAAAGTTTTTGGAACAATGAAGCCACTATTAGTGGAAAGCTAAAATTCACAAATGACTTCAGTTGTTCGTATTCATTAATTGTTGGTTATCTCTTATTAAATGAATAATTGCCAAAGAGTACAATGGTTTGTCATTCAAAACACATTCCAGAAGATCTTTGCAGGATATAGTGCCCATATTTCATGCATTCTTTACTTTGAAAAATGTGTTCCTGTGTTCTCCAGACATTTTAGCAGACTTTTATATGTAATTTCTTCCCTAGTCCAGACAGGTCTACTGCTTTTATTACCAGTTAAAATTTACAGCAAAGGGTCCGCAATATTTTTCTACTTGAACTCAGCAGACCACATTATGTCCTGGCTACATTCTTCTGACCCTGAGAATGTTGTTTCTTTGACTCAGTGTGAGATGTAATGTGAAAATCTGCAGAGCCATATGCAATTTGGTTCTATTTGTTATGACTTGTAGTGCCATTTTTATTGTAATGATATCTTGGCTTCTTCATCAAGAAGAACAATTTTCTTCATTGACTTCATATCCTTGGTTCAGATTTGTATCTGTTATGTTTTTCTTCTGGTTGTCTGCATGTAATTCAGCCAGTTGGAAATTCTACTTGGTTTGCTTTATAGCGTGGCCTGCCATTTGATTCATTCAAGAATTCTGCAGAGCATTAGTCAGCTTTTGGTCTTCTATTTTTACACAAGAAAAATCCTTATATTGAAAGAACCCATAAATCAGAAAACATTTGAGAAAGGAGGCAAGCTGGTTCATTGGGAAAAGTTCATTAAAAAAAACCCATTGTTTCTTAAGGCTGAGGTGTTTTGAGGAGAGTGAATAGCCTAGAAATATTAGCTTTAAAATATTTCAGATCATTGTTAATTTTTTACTTTTTTTAACCACTGTCTTTTCACATCTTGAATTGGACATGAATGATTCAGTAAGCCATTGCTGACTTCCAACTCTGGTATTCTGTAAATAATCACTCTTGTGATCAGTATTATGCTACACAGGATCTAAAAGGCATTCAGGGTCTTTGTATACATAGTGCTTCAAATACATATGGAAATATGTAAGCAGACACACTGTGCTTAGTAATATTAAGAGGATTTTCATTATATTGTATGTGGATTTGGGGCATTATTCTTCTCAAATGACAATCTATTCTAGCTCTCTGTTTTGGGCTCAGTTTCTGTCTGTGACCAGAGGATAATGTTTGCTGTGTGCTACACGTAGTTCAGTAACCTGTTCTCACAAATAATTATGTTCACCTATATAGAGCTTTGCTAAAAGAATGGCTCACACAAAGTTACTCACATGTAGGTGTAGGAATAATTTATGAGAGAGGCTGAGGCAGTGTAAAAATGGTCTTTCTATAATGAAAACAAAACTAGGAGAAACTATAAACTGACTTTAGCATTTTGGATTCAACTGTCTAAAAATTCATCATGGGGAAGACTACTTCCTAGCATTTCACATGTTCTATCTGCTCCCCTGATACAGTTAGCAGGTGTTATTTTGTTTCTTTGTGCTCGTCGACAAATCTAACTACTGATGATTATCCTTTTTCTATTATGTGGTGTTAACTATATTTTTATACAGTTTTCACAGGTACCGATGTTGTATGTGGTGATGTTGCATACCTTTTGCCATTTACACCATGCTAGAAAACAAGTGTTCACTTGGAGGCAGAAGGAGATGTTGTGTGGTAACTTTGCCATATATTTTCCCCCTTTCTCAATTTTTCTTTCTTTTTTCTTTTTTTTTTTTTTAATTAAAATTCAGATGAAAGTCTTTTCAACTAAAAATATAACCTTTTGAAGTAATTCATTATTCCCTAGCAAAGTAGGAAAGTGTGAATATGATAAAAGCTCTCCAAAATGAAAGATAAAAAAAATTCAGTTTGAAATTATAGAGCAGAATGTCTCTTTTGCATAGAGAATGTAGTTTCCTCATACACTGTACATTTGATATGTATAACCATGATGACATATTTACTTTTCTTATATGGTCCAGTCTGGTAATGGCTTTCTCTTTTGTAGAAGTCAGTAAGCATCAAGGTTAAGCAGTCATATTTTCATATTTTTTAAATGCTGCTTCTTTCTCAAAGTATTAGTGTGAAAGAATAGACTTGAAAAAATGATTTGGAGATCATGGCAAATAACATTAAATTTATATCAAAATATACCAATAATATCAGAGACAAAAACATTGACTATGTGAGTTTATTCAGCTTAAGAATATTTGTAATGATGTGTGTATCTTGTATAGGCCTTTATAATGGATCTGTTTTAACTTCTTGTTTGAGAATGCCTCATTTGTTACATGACATTCCTCATCATACCATAAAAATTTTGACAGATCTCAAGCTTCAAGAAAGCATACACACTTGAAGGAAAGTCTTTAAAACTTCTAAGTTTAAGTTTACTTAGGTATCTATTTCATTTCAAAGGTACTTTCTGATGATGTCTTTTAAAGCCTACTTAGAGAACTCAGTTGTGGAAAAAAGAAGAAAATGCATGCTCTGAAGATATGGCCTTTTCAACCATCAAAGATACCCTTCACCAAATTACTTCTTAAGAAAAGTATTCTTCTTTTGAAATGAGGAATGGACACAGTTCTCCTGGACTATCTAAAGGAATTTTTGCCAGTGAGTGTGTTGCCTCTTCTTTCACAACTTATCTGGTGTCTGTCAAGCTCTTTTGCAGATCAAAGTACCCCTTAACTGTCAGCTGCTGATATCTGTGAGAATTATACACTCAATCTGTAGCTCTATTATCTCTTGGCGTGTGCCCGCATTCCACCTTTCTTCACAGACCTTAGTTTAACCAAAAAGTACAGGTCTCAGAAACAAGTGAAGATATCTGGAACAATCTTAAAGACAGACTTTTCCTCAGATTGTGAGCACTAGTTTAATCTAGTCATCTGCATCTGTAGTAATTTAACTGAACAGGGCCAGTGTGTGGGTCAAGTATTACCTCTCAGAGCTAGGCAGTTAAAACTGGACCGGCCAGTGTGTAAAGTGTAGCTGCTTAACCTTTTAGATCATACTTACATCTAGTTTTAAATAGCTTGTATCAGGGTTACATAAAGACATGTTCTTCTCTTTCCTTTGTTTCTAGCTGAACCTAACAACAGTAGCTCAGTAGTTAACATATAATGAATGTAGCATAATGCAAAATTTAAAATCTCCATGACCCCATTGCTAATTACAGCTAAGTAGAAATGTGTGATTTAATCTTAGATATGCCCTGCATGCAGCCCTAGGACAATGTAGGAGTGGGGACAGTGTTTCCTGTGAGACATATGGATGACCACCATCAGAAAGCAGTAAGTCTCTTACTTCTGGTTTTGCCATATCCTGGGGCTCAGTTGTTTCAGCTGATTCCAGCTGTTTACCCCAGCATGTGGAACATCATGTTCTGGCTTCAATAGATTCATACTTTGACCTCTGAATGCATTTCTGCCTCAGGTGCTCTTTCTTGCAGTATTCTGGATTCTCTATCATGTCTGCAAGTCTCAGAGGACTGTCTGCAGACCATGACTTTGTCTGGTCTTTGTAGCTCTTTTTGCTCAGAAAATTCTCATAACTGATCAAGAGTTAAATCTGAGTCTTACATTAATTTCTCCTTTAGGCTGTTTTATTCCAGATTCCAATCATGATCAAATGCTATCAAGGATTCAGTTTATCCCTGGATTGCAACATTAGCTCTTCACACATGAGCACTTCTATGTTTTCAAATTTTTTGTGCTCTCTGCTTAGAAATGCATTGCTGATGTGTTTCATTTTTATGTAATGAGCAGCACTTCTCAAATATCTGTATTAAATCTCTGCAGTTAGTCTACTCTGCCTGAGCCTCATCTACCTGAATTAACTGCAAAATACTACAAACATTAAATGATTCAAGACCAGCTGTTACCAGCAGTTTCCTCTGTCTTCTTTTCTCAGGGTAACCATGGCTTGCAGAAACTAAATGATTCATTTGATTTTAAACCTTTTAAACCTTTCTGTTTTCATCTCCCTTTTCAAGAATGTCAGTTTTATCCCAGCTTTTAACTACTCCATCAGAGACCATGTGATCTTAGAGATCTGTTGTTTCTAGGCCACATGTAAATTGATCTTTGTAACACTAGTGTCTTACCATTGCTGAGTCCTGGCCCCCTAACAATCCAAAACTGAAACTTTGTTCAACTGCAGTGCAGTGTTTCACAAAACATTTTTTTTTTTTTTTCCTGAGCATCTAAACTTATTTTGTATGAAAAATGGATGGGGAGAGAGGTGGACATATTATGATACTTCAATGGGTCCCAGCCGAATGTGCTCTCAAGGCAGGGCTGGATGACACCATTAGTCCTGGACATTATGGATACACAAGGTCTTGCTGTGAACCTCTGTGAAACATAATAACAGCACTTCCTAGTCTTTCTGTCTATGTCATGACTTTGAGCATCAGAAATAATCTATTAAAATGCACGAATGATGCTTCTTTTATAATATTGTATCTGTGACAAACCTGTAACTTCTACAACACTCAACTCTGTGCATTCTGTGTAATTTCCTCCTTTTCGTGTGAGATTTATCTTTCATAAGATTTTTTTCTCTGGGGATGCTTTTGTGACTGACTAATTTGAGCAGGGTCATGCTGCAGCAACCCTTCAGCAAGCCTTTTAACAGTTGGCAGTGATTTGCTTTGTTCTTTTTTATCCCATGAGGTAAATACCTGTTTCATTTGAGTCTCTCCTTTCTTAGAATAATGACAGATTCATATATCTTTCATCTGCTAATTTTACATTTCTGCTTTATATATAACTCTTTTCTTTCTCTGGACATGAGACTTGCCTAGTATGAAGCAAAATATTATTTGACCCGAGTCTTATTTTTCTCCATTCTCAAACCCTCCCACGCTGTCAGTGCACTGCAGATGGAAGAGGTCATACTTTCAAGCTTGAGTTTGTATTCTGTGTTTTATGAAGCTGTCTTCCAGACAATGAAGTTCTTTTCCCTCCTCTATTTCACGTTACCTAAGTAATTAAACTTATCTCTTACTCTAACATTCAATAGTCTCAAGAGTTCTTCTGGTAATGGCATGTACTTGTCAAATTCTGCTTTAAGTGGCAGATAGCCATTGCTGTTCCAGGATTAGATGATCTTGGGAAAGTTTTTCTTCCTCAATTAGTTTGGAATTGAAAAGTTTTCAGAAGTCTCAGGTAATAGGTTTTTAGGTGGCAATGATTATAAATATTCTGTTGGGATATGTGGGCTAGGGAACAGGGTAAAAGCTGATGAATTTCCTACTCAGACTCCATTCCAAAGTCCATAAGACACTAGCTTCTGCTGGCACAACCGTGTTGTTCACTGCGAAACTGAACACAGACTTCCCATTCGGAATTAGTTTCTAATGGAAAAAAAAAATTACCTCTAAAAAAAAACCCCTGAATGTCTCAATTGTTTTTTCTTCTGGAAAGAGAATGAAGAATGAATATGTTTTGTCTACATTTTGTATGCATCTTTTGTCACTGACCCATTGTAACATAAGGTTATGTCCTTTTATTGTTACTATGCAGAAATTCCTATGAATTAACCAATCTTGAAGAATACTTACTGAATTGGGCTGTGGAGGTAAGAGAGATAGGAAAATGCCTAATCTGTACATGGGCATGAGTATGGATATCTGAACTAACCACTGCTTCACACATGGGTCTGTATCTGGAACATTATTAAACTCCTTCTTTTCTATTTTTGATATCCCTGGAAACCATTTTTTGTTAAATGGCTTAAAGGTGACAAAGGGATGAGTACTGACAGAGATTTGACCACTGGTGGGCCTGCACACTACTGTTGAGTCTCACGCTTTATTTTTGGAATGTTTTGAATTAAGGTTTTGGACATAGATTCCTAAAATGGTTCTAAACATCATTATCAATATCATAAATTAGGAGAATGCAAAGGTTTCTAGAAGACAACCAGCCAATTTTTATCTCCAGCAACACCTACTAATGTTAGGTAATTCTGATACTTTTCTTCTTGTCCTTTTTTAATGTTGAACTTGATAATGTAATTTTGAATTGAAAAATAACATGTAGATCTAAAGATGAGAAAACCTACTTGGTGTAGCTGTGTCACTGAAGTGGTGATTATTTGATAATCAGAAAAACAATAGATAAAGAAAGATTTCTGTTAATTGGGTTAAAATCTACACAGTCTGTGTTACTGCAGGAGGATGACATGGAAATAATTGCATCTAACATTTATAATATGGGACACCAACAGCTATGTGTCATTCCTACAGTGATAGTAACTTAAATGATGTTGAGTACATAAATAAGATAATCAGCTGAGTAAAAATGCATGACAGATGCATGAAAATGAATTGTTAAGTAATTGGAAACCATTATTTTGATTTAAGCCACCACAGAAATGACTGTATTGTCTGAGGCTTGTCACTACCATAAAGAGCTATATATATGATGCACCAGGCCATGGACCTAATATTAAATGAAGTTTATGGTTAAAATTTTTGAGTATGTTGGGATATTTTATCTTAAAGCAGGTAGTATTTAAAACAGTCAACATAAATAATGGCTGAGCAATCTATCTGAAACAGTAAAGAGAAGGATCGAGTCCCAGAGGCAGGAGCCAGAGGACAGACCTTGTCTGAAATAGCCAGCCACCTCCTATGAATATTAGGCTGGTAGATTTGTAACTAACTTTGTAATCCACTAACTGTGAATGTGAGATCCACCTGTACACTCTATTTTTGTGCTAGATACCCTAACTAGACTGTTTCTGTAGTGTATGTAAAGAAATATTCAATTTATCACATTCTAATGTAGAGGTTTAAATTAGTTGTGATGAACTGCCTCTTAAAAGCATTATTTTTCACAATATCTCAAGGAAGAATGTAAATAGATAAGTATCTTGTGCAGGGAGAAACCATTCTGCCATATTCATGATTAATAAACAAAGACAAGATATTTGTCATCATTTTCCAGTAGCTGGAATTTATTTCAGAAATAGCCAAAGAGAGCAGTCATCCCTATTACTGTAAGCCAGTGCAGGAAAGGCAGAGCTATGACTTCCTTCATTGAAGAAGCCAGTTGGCATGCCATGAAGGACAGAAGAAAGGAAGAAATGATCCTTTGATTAAATCACTGAAAACATCCTAAAATGTAACCTGCACAAATGTGTTGTGTCTTTCAGCAACACTCTCAGACACATTTTCCTGTTTATAGTTTTACTTTCCTTTTCATAAGTTTTGCCTGTCTTCTCTGTCATGACTTTTAACTTGTTAAAAATGGGGCAGGTGATCCCAAGGGTATGTGTTCAGACCGAATCTTGCACCACAGAGCCTCAATTTGCAGGTGTAATGCAAATGTAAATTAATAACTAATGGTACACAAATACTTCTTTTGAGCATGGAGATCCAGAAAGTACAGGCTCAGCTGTGGGACTGTGCATAAACTACATAACTCAGAACTCAATAAAAATAATAATGGACAAGTCATGCTGTGTTTTGTAGATCATCATGCTATTTTAAAAACTAACTGATGAAGCTGGAGAAAAGCTTCAATCTAGATCTGGAAAAGTTTTGCATCATTGAAGTAACATTTGAAAAAAATTAAGAGAGCTGTGCAACTGAATTTTTAGGTAATACAGCCAAAGGAAGAATACATTTTTATGAGAATTCTCACAAAATGGCCATTTGGGTCATTCAGAATGTTTATCCTCACACTTCATGGAAGCATAGAACATTTTAGGTTGGAAGGGACCTTTGTAGATCCTCTAGTCCAACTTCTCCCTCACAGTGGTGCTGGCTTTTGTAATTATATCAAGTTGCTCAGGACCTGGAACTCTAGATGAACATTAAAAAGCAACCCACAGCAACTAGTTTCATTCCTGTGTTTAAGCATTCTTAAAATGAAATTTTTTATTCTTGTATTTAGTGAGAACTCTTTTTGCTTCAACTTACGGTCATGATCTCTTTTTACTTCATGATGCATCTCTGTGAAGGGTGTGCCACAACCTCCTCTCTATCTCACCATTATGTAGCTAAAGATAGCAATTAGATCTTCCCTAAGCCTTTTTCTATTTTAGTCTAGACAAATCCAGGTTTCTTAACTTTTGCTGACATATCATATGCTCCACTTCCTTATGTATCCCAGTGCTGCTTTGTTGTATTACCTTCATTTGGTCAATACCTCTTTTAAACCAAAGGGCCCAACAATAGGTAAAGCCAGATATGGACTACAGGTGCTAAATAGATGTCAATAATTACTTCCCTTGACCTTCTGACAACATTTGATTACTAAAAAGATGTTTTTCATCACTTGTTTAATGCTAAATAATAGTCTTCATTTATTTAAGTTATTACTGAGCATAAATAGTCATGATAATGAAAAATACAAGAGGAAGAACATGTATAACAAAAGTCCTTTGTCCAAGGTTCCAGAAATCATAGTATTCTCTGATGATTAGAGTATACCTCTTAATGAGGTGAAGAGTAGAACATTCTTGCTGGTGTAGACCAAATCTTTTGTTCTTCCTTGTCTTCCAGGAGAGAAGGAGTTCCTGATTTCTTACTGTAATGTTTCCTTGATAAATATAATTTCCGAGGAATTCATACTGACTCATGGAAAGGTCAAACTAGAAGATTCCCTTTCACTGCAAAGGTCTAAAATATTACAGAGCCACATGGTAGACTTCGTCCTGAAAGAAAAGTAGTATATAGGAAAGATTCATGCCTTCCAGCAAAAGAGGTTATAAATATCCCATAATTCTTTGCAAAATAGTAAAAATGTGGGGTCTAAGGCCATTATAAATAACCAATTAGGCATTACTTTAGATCTTCTTTCTCTTTTTCCTTAGTACTGTGTAGAGGGACACAGATCATGCCTTCCAAAATAGCTATTCACTCTTCAAAGAGTGTAAGTTTGGTTTAAGACTGTTTTCTTCCTTATATTTCACCTTAATACATAACTTATGTAGTTTGGTATTTTTGGCCTGCACAATTTCTTACAAAAATATATAAAAGTGAGAAATCTTATGTGTCACAAAACAGTATTTGATAGAATACAATGAAGACCTGAATATCCAGTGAGAACACCTTACTGTGGAGGATTTCTCAAGGTACCTCTTGATAATACAAGTGATCAGGTAGAGGAAGGATTCTTACTGAACATTTGTGTGATCATTTCCTCATCCTCTGGGATCTTTTGTATGTGTCCCCTAGTTAGTTATGTTTTTATCAGTTCCTCATGGTGCAGTGCTCTCTTCTTTTGCTTTTGGAAACTTATGAGACACAGCGAAAAAAGAGCTCACAGAGGAGGAAAGACCTGGCTGGCAAGGGTTCAAAGCCAACATAAAACAATAAAAAGAGAGTTGAGGAAATATTGCTTCATAGACCTAGATTTTTATCCAGTATGGTTGGATTTGAAAGGACTTGCCAAAAAAGATACAACTGTAGTGAAACCTGCTCATTTTCAGCAGAAATGGAAATACTGTGATAAAATTTTCTTATTTTTAATTCAAAAGTATAGCATGTTTTATAAACCTGGTTGTTGTCGTCCTTTTAAATAGGCTTTTGGGAAATAATTCCTTGGTTATTTTCAAAGAAGTTCAAGATGATATTTTTGGTCAAATACAGATTAAAAGAACAAAGCTGAACCTTTCGAATATTATCCATGTTCACACCATTTAGTTTATTTGTTACAAAGAAAGAAGTAAGGACACCTTATGTGGTTAAGGGAATTACAATAACATGCAAAATTATCATGGGATTAATAGATTTACTACATAATGAGTATGCATCACAGAGAAAATTATTAGTCAATACAATGTGATTACATTTCACATACCTAAGTAAAAGAGACACAGACAGAATTAGAGGAGCTTTGAGATCAAAAATGACCCTTTTAATCCAACAAATGTCTCAAAGTTAGAGTGACAATTAAGTATCGAGGAAAATACAAAGGGCCAAATTCATCTCAGGTGTGACTCTGTGGAAATCAACATAATCACTCCTGGAATTATTGTGATCTAAAATATCTTGTAAAGGATAAAAAGATGATGAAAAATATCAACAGTACATGTAATTTTAAAGGGATATTTTATAAAGGAAGTCTCTTTAGGTCCATCACCTACATTCAGATATTACTCATTTTTTTTTTTTTGCTGCACACAGAGCTGATGACAGAAAAAAAATTGTCAAAATTAAAAAAAAAAAATCCTTTGCCAAATGAGATCAGAGCAGAGAATTAGTGAAGTAACACGATAAACTTAGCCTGGTATGCTATATAAATTGGGCTATTAATGTAAATGGTACTTCATTAATTACTCCATTTTCATCATGACATCTCTATTTGTCTGGGCAGCGTGAGGCTGGATTTTTCATGGTAGTCAGTAGACTTCACCTAATATAATGACTTGTCTGAATAGAACATAGCAGAATATAAATTAAATTGTCTTTTTAATTCTGAGTTATCCATCTAAGACCAGTGCCAATTACCAAATCCTGAAGACACCTGCAGACCTGTGGGTAAAGAAGCATAATGCAGCCATATGTGATAGAAAACAAAAATATGATTGCTGTATAAATGGCACACAGTTGGGCAGATTTTGCTGTAATTCTGGTCCCTCAGATTCTATAACAGGAAAAGGTTGAGGGACTAAAATATGTATTTTGAAAACTAGCCTTTTTTCCCCCGATGTTGTTAATAAAATCATAATCCTTTGTCTATCAGACAGTAGACATTAGCACTGATTATAAGAATAGTGTAGTGGATATCTTCTCCATCCTTCCAATGAATATTACTATTTTAGAACATTCTTGGAAATTTCACCTGTAATAATTTTAGTAACAGCGTTGAGTAAATCTGAGCACTTGTCACAAGTAAAATCATCAGAAATAATTTTTTCCACTTAAAACATCACCCCCCTGATCTGGGTTCCTTCTTCTAAACTGGATTATGAAAGCAATGTTATAGGTACTGTTACCATATTTCAAACAGCATCAATAAGTGAATCTATCCATTTAGGAGTGCCTTTCTCCAAGACAGTTAGCATTTTAGAATGGCACACGGAGAAGAGTCAACATCTCTGCCTTTTAGTAGGAAAATGTTGCCCCTTGTATGCTCAGGTGTTGAAGGTTTTTTGGACTCTGTTTCCTTCCTTTAGATTTAGTCTTAAATCCTGATTACCTGATAATTCATACTTTTCTCCTATGCCTCCAAACTCACACAAAATCAGCATCTGTGGCCATAAGTTCATCAGCCTTTATATGCTAAGGCTGTGAGATATGAAAAATGAAAAATAAAAATAAGTGAGAACATTGACAGAAGTCAAACAATATTACTTGCCCTGCCAGATTCCTGTCTAACAGGTTTAATCAAAAATTTATAATTGGAACACTAGGAACTGTTGACTACACAACATTTCTTTATGAAATAGATGAAACATTGGGGATTTACAAACATTTTTGTAGGTACCTACCATTTGTCTGAATAATTACTAAGATCCTACAAATCATAGTGAACCAAGCATAGTACTTCTTTAAAGTACTAGGTCATTAAAGGATTGTCATTATTGTCCTTGATTTACCTTTTCTATTCCTTTCAGTGGTAGATGTAGGTAGTGCAAAATGGACTGTGTAGTCTTTGTTTTTCAGAAATAATAAATAATGTGAAGCAGATGGGTGCATGTTCATGGTATTTGGCTTTTTGTTTGTTTGCTTTTGTTGTTTTGTTTTGTTTTGTTTTCTACTTAAAGAAGAAAATTGTAGTCCTGAATTCAGATTTCAATTCAGGTATCTTTTTTTATGAACTGAAATATTGCAGGTTAGTCCTTTCTATGATTTTCCTCAGGAATTTTGTACAAGAAACTATTCAAGAATAAACACACAACAAAGCAGGTCTTTTCCACGAGGAAATGAGTTCACTGGGAAAATGATTAATGTATGTTCTGGGATTTTGTACATCATCCCCTCTCTTACATTCTTCCCTAGGCACTAAACAGGCATTCAACGAGCAACAGACCTATCTCAACAACAAGATACTGAGCAAGAGAAATTTTTGGCCTCACCTGAACTGACTGCTTCTATTTTCCTTACATTTTGGGATGTCATAAATTTTGAACATGTCCACTCTAACAATTTTTGGCCAGTATAAAATGTTGA
>VWYO01013209.1:179149-230544 GCA_013400275.1 Rhadina sibilatrix | reverse complement strand
GTTGTTTTTGTTTTTTTTGTGTGTTTTTTTTTTTGTTTTTTTTTTTTTTTTTTTTTTTTTTTTTTTTTTTTTTTTTGTTTTTTTATGGCTGGGTCAACAAAGTAGTAGATTGTAATACAGCACAGCAAAATGGTGGCTATCTTTCCAATATGGAAGGATAGTGTATGGGTGAAATGCCACAAAACAGCTTGTTCAATTGAGAAACAAACTCTTTAATCTCTTATACATGATATAATTTTGGTCATTTTAAGAAGTTTCTCGACACTTTTAAGAATCTTATCACTGAAATTTGCCATGTCACTTGTGCTTTTTGCTGACAAGATCTATCAGTGTGTCAGCAGTATTGAAGTACTGCTATTGTCTTGGAAGGTCAGTGTGCCATGTTGTACAATTGAATGGATGAACGCAGCCTCTCCCTCCTTCCTAAGGCAAGAACAAATTTTTGATCTTTTTTTCTCCAGAATAATTAAGAAAGAGCTTCACTTATGCTTCATAAACTACCTATTGCACTTTTTCATGTCATTTTCTGTCTGTGATATTTGCTGCAGCACTCACATCACATCCTGGCATTGTTTTGGAAGGAGAATAGCTGCTTTGAAGTTGTTTGGGAAATGAGAGCCTCACAGCTGAAAATGTCCCTTCTGTGATAGGTCTGGCTGGAAAATGTCATCCTTTATTGTGATCTCTGTAATCGCTTGAGATTGGTGAAGTCTTTGAAATATTTTGGTGGATTCATATCTTAAATGGTCTGAGTTGTTTCCAGGAGGTGTCAGTTTCTTCACTGACTGATGAGGAGGGCAGTGTAAGTACACTCTATACCTACTGCACAGAAAAATTTTGGTTTTCTAGGTGCAAATCAGTGAGATGTTTGTACCTCAAATCTAGAGGGAAACTCCTGCTGCACTCTAATTAATTGATTATTCCTATGTAATAACTTGTTAATGAATAAGCATCAAAAAACTTCCACAACATTGGTCAAGACCAGGTTGAATGGGGCTCTCTGAACAACCTGGTCTAGTGGAAGGTGCTCCTGGTCATGCCGGGGGCTTGGAACTAGATTATCTTTAAGGTTCCTTCTATCCGAAGTCATTCTATGATTCTATGACAGAAATAATGACCCTTCTTTGATTCAGTTCAAAATACTTGTACAAGCAGAGATTTCTCCTTGTCTGGGTGAACTTCAATTCTGTTGAAGTCTTCATTTAAATCTGTTTTATTTGATCCCTATAATTGATACAAAATATGAACATTACTCATAAATCAGCTGTATTTTCATAAAAAGTAGGGCATTCAGGGGCAACTGTGGCTAGCATAAAAGCATATTTGAAACAGGAAAAAAAGGAGGAACACTTATTTCTGATACACTCATGTCAAATCATTGTTTGGAATATCTTGTTGAAATATAGCTTTGATTATGTGTATATGTGTATCTTCTGGTTACACTTGTTATTTTTCTAACGTGAAGAAAATATCCCTCTATCCCTATATCTAATTTTCTCAAATTTCATAAGGACTACTCATCTTTAAATCTGGAATTCTGTGAAGTCATACTTGAAAACAACTATTCCTTCTTCACAGAATTCCAATTTAGACAGAAGATGGCAGCTCTCCCTTTTCAGTCTTTTAAGCCTGGGCATTTTTTCCAGAAACAAATCAGACTTCCTGGTTGTGTTTCTTGTTTACAAAGTGCTGTATACATTGACATTTCAGATTTTCTGTGTACTTTATGACTGACTATCATACATCACCTCATAAAATTAAAGGCATTTATGTTCCACAGAATCCTGGGTGAGATCTAAATTGTTGTGCACTCTACTGGATGCTGTACAGTACTTCAAAATATGCATCCTCTAAAAATTACCTTTCTGCTTCCCTCACTTCCCTCACTGCTTTGCTTCCTGTACTTCTGATAATAATGATGGACTTTCTTGACTTTGGAGCAGGCATCCTGATTAAAATATAAATTAGCCATTTTACTTTTACATTTTTACGTTCTGCAACCTAAAGTTCTAATATGCTTTGAAGGTGAACTCTATATTCTATAGATTAGATATCTTTTGGGAGATACCTTCTAAAATCCTGTTTAACAATGTTAAAAAAATTAAATAACCAACAATGAAGAACTTAAAAATAGATAAGGAAATAAAAAATGACTTTGAAACCAGAAGTACTGACTGTATAAGACAGATGAAATTTTTGAAGATAAGCTGAAAGAAAATATGATTAACACTGATGAAGCAGAATAGTGCCAAGTATATGCCATTTCTGAGCCAAATACATTATACAAGGTGGAAATTGAACTTTCAAGAGTCATGTTAACATTTTACTCTTATGCTCTATCAAGGTAAGTGAGAAAATAATAAAAAAAGTAAAAACTACATATTGTTAAGTCTATTTTAAATTGGTAAGTCTATTTTAAATATGGTCATGTCAACACTGACGAATGACACCTTCAGGTAAAGTAATTACAGGACTACACCATGACTCATTTCTAAGGCTGGCAAACACTAATGTGAGATGCCTTTTGTGGTTTCAAGCCCTAAAAGTTTTAAAGTATATTTTTAATCTCTATTTTTTTGGTAACTTTTAGAGATCTGCACTTTACATTTGTAGATATTTTATGCTCTTGCACAATGCAAATCCTTTTCATTATGCACTGCTAACTGAAAAAAAATTCTCCATGGAGCCGTCCTTGATCTTACTTCAAAATGATAAATCTGTTTTCTTGTCATTGTTCTTTGTTGCAAGAGTAACAAATTTCCCTTCAGTCCATATGGTATAACCTCTTCACAAAATCTCTACAGCTATTTCTGCTAAAGACTATTCTTCTTGCTTGAGATATAAGCTACCATAAAATAAAGGTTTGACTCTTTATGTTCTGTCCAGCACATGATAAAAACAGGATCAGTGGTTTATACAAAACAAATAAAAATCAAATAGAAAAAATCAACAATGTAAATTGTGTAGATAAATTGTCAATAAAGAAGTGATATTATCAAACAGGTGCAATTCTCACTGACCTTTGAAAATTTATACAAAAGTATAAAGATCAGACTGACTTGGATTATCCATATGTAATGATATAATGATTAAAAGTCTGACTATTTTAATTGCTGCATAAATGTTTCCCTCTCTCATGTGTTCACATCTCATACAGTTAAAAAAGAGAGAAAAGGTCTAATGCTTGTTGAAGTGCTTTGAGTCTTCCGAGTTTGGACATTTGAAATACTCACCCTAACTTCAATGGCATGTGTTTATTGTTGGCTGATGAAATATAAATACTCTGTTAAAATATCCATAACTTGTGCAACATATACCTTATATTATTACCATATATTATTATAAATTAAGGATATATCTGGTAATAAGAGCAGTAATATTAGTCATGTGCTTGATAAAGTGTAAATTACAGCATTAACTAAAGAGCTAGATCTTTCCCTAAGAAAGAAAAAGCCAGTAGCTGACAATGGGGTTTTTGAAAAGTTTCTTTTGAAAAGTCACTTTAGGTATTTCACCTAGGTCATATGTAATGAAGAACAGGCAGTGTAGAACAGGCAGAATACCAAAGAAGAAATGTCTGTATCTCCTATGAAAGAGGAATTTCTTCTTTACATTTCCTTTCCAGAGTAATCTAAATTTGATGGTCTTACAAATTTATTGCAAGATATATTTGTCTAACTTTTTCTTGGGAAAATTATGAAATTTTGGTGATTCGTGAGTTGGGTAAGAAGTGGAAACCTTCTTTGAACAATTCCTTTTTTTCCCATTTGGTAAGATGAAGAAAACTGTTGTGTGCATTTAAGCATTGCTACTGGTCAGCAATGCTATTGTAATGTTCAGAACATGTACTGTTACTAATAAGAGCACAGTTATTGTAAAACACTCAAATTTGTATGGGTGCTCTTTAGTGCTAACTCTGAAGAAAAATACAATTAAAATATTTCAACTTTATAAATATATATGTACATATGGCTCTTGCTCTTTTGCTTGTTTGTTTTTGTTTTGGCTGTATTTAATGTGATGACATTATAACTACTTCCAAAACAGAATAACTATGGTGCTGATATATATGTGATTTATAAGTCAGAGATTTATTGGAGATATATGGTTTATTAATTTAAAGGATGAGAATTTTGCTCAGAAGAGAACGATTATTTTTTCCCTTAGAAGAGCACATAGGTAAAAAGCTATAGAGAGTATCTCACCTGTTCTGTTCCCTTATTCCCTCTGTGTGTTGCTATGCCCCAAAAAGGCAAAAAGAAAATAAATTCCTGAAGTTAGTCAAATATACAGACTCCCTTGCTGCTTCTGGAAGTTGTCTCCACTGCCAAATATCTTCAGCAGAGACTGCTTTATTGCCTAAATTCTGTCACTGATATTTTTCTGGAGAGATTTGATTGCTTGATTGTTTATTTTTTCCTATACAAAATCTAAACCTTCACTGGGGCAGAGACTGAAATCTAAGCGCCTCATTACCTAATATCTTACCAACAGTCTTACTAAGTGGGTTGCAAGAACCACATCTCTCATCCTTGAGAACTGAAAATATTTACATTTTCTTCTTATTCTTTAATTAGAAAAGATTTAAAGAATGTGAGCAGTAAAATATTAAAAAAATCCCTACATTCCTCAAATATATCCACCTTAAAGTATTTAAGTATTCCTTGTTGAATGCCATACATTTTAGTCTGTAGGATATTTAAAACAAGGCTATTTTCAGCTCAGTGCTTGGAGTTCTTGTTCCTTACTTAAAATCACTCAGTGATTTTTGAAATACAAAATGAGAGAACCAGTCTTTATGAAAGTAGCTGAGATGTTCACATAAATTCTTGCCCCATTCTCTCTTGACTTTGCTTATCAGAATTGAACTGTATCAAGAAGACACTCTGAAAGCTTTTTTCAACCTTTCCAAATATTCCATACGTTTCTGGTTCTGACTCTGATCTTAGAGGTGACTGTCAGGTCTTCAAATACTTCTTTAAGAAAAGTGGAAGCCAAGACTTGATCTCCAATCACTTGTGTAAGTCTGTAGTACCAAAGATAAGGAACCAAAGACAGCTTAGTGAAAGTTTTTTGCTGAATTTCTCATTTACAGAGCATATTCTATTCTCCATCTGAAATGATGAATGAACTTGTGTAAAAATATTATCTCATCACATAGTTATGAACTGCACCATGAAGTACAGTGTGAAGATAGATGAATGAAGATTCCAGCATTTCGTAACTTCTGAATACCTCATTCTGCTGCTTGGTCAGTGTGTTTCTTTGCTAGTTTTTATGTTTGCAACATTGCAAATACGGGGATAGGTGGGGATAATTGATAGCTAGGCCACATCCTGCTTCTCCAGGTACAGTATTAGATACACTTCATATTAGGGAGTTACAGCATGTCAAGAGTTCCCCATGTTTTAGGTAAATCATATCACTGAACTGAAATCCAGAGAGTTTTCATTTGTGATAACTAGTATCAGACTCTGATGAGGAAAATTTCCAAGCACTACCTCCCATTGATCACTGCTGTGGTATTTTAAATGCCTAACAAACCAAAACTAATAAGGGATACTTATTTTTCTAGCTTCATGTGGAAAAGGCTCTCGTGCTGCCTTTTTTTATAGATATATATCAGTAGGCCAATATGGTTTCAAAAAATATTCTAGAAACATATCTTTGTATATTCAGCTAAATTATAAATTAATAATCATAAAGAGCATTTCTTCCCACCTTTACTTAGGCAATGTTATTAGGAATATGCCACAGCCCCTGAAAAATCAAGCATTACTTGATGTAATAACTGCCTCAGTAACTGACATTGCTAAGATGAGCACTCAATAGCTCATAACAAATCAAGTTAAAATCAATGATTTTGTTTGTTACAAGATGCCAAGTGTCATCATCTTTTAAAAATCTCAGGTAGATGTTCGGGATCAGGAATCTTGAAAGTATTTTCTATTTGTAATGCTTTTTTATTTTATTTTTTTCCTTACTTTTATTTTATTTTAGATTTTAATTAATCAACCTTTGATAACAGCTAAAGGTAAAGGTAAAGCTGCCACCATAGCTTAATGAATCCAGAAAGAATTTTAGAAATTAGAGTGATAGTATGGACAGAAGACAAGAAAAATCATAAGGACTTGAGACTTATGTTTACAGGCCTGTGACACTCCATCACTATAAAATATGCAAATTATCCTTTTTATTTTATTTTATTCATAAAACAACAGTGATATAATAAATTATTATGTTTAACAAGTATTTAATTAACTTCTCTAAAAAGCTACAAGTCACATTTTGTTAAAAGTTCTTTCATATTCTTAAATGCAATTATCTAAAAACTATCAATCATTTTTATTAGTTAATACTTGAAACTGCATGCATATCCAATATAATTATTAACGCCAATCCATTTACTGGTTCATTTGAGTCTGGCTATGCACAATTATGTGTGACATTTTGAAAGGAAGCACCATTTTCATAATGATACAATCATTATATTTTTTTTTCTGAAGATCAACAAAAGATTTATTCATTTTAATTCTATTGCTTGTCTGTCTGCTATGTAACTTATAAGAATAAGAGAATCCAGAGGGTAATAGAAAATATAGCTGTTGCTATTTAAGTAATTGCCACTCATAAATTGTCTTTCCTTTTGTACTTTTTCTACAGTACAAAATTAGGACAAAATAAAATCACCTAAGGAAAGATATGAAAGAGAACTACTTCTCAGAGGTGATAAAGTTGGTTTCCTGAGGCCTAGAGCGTATAGACTGGGTTTTGCAATGTATCTATTGATCAAAGAACAATGTTGGTTACTTTCACAAAAAATCATGTTGCAGAACAGAAGTTCCTTAAAGAAATAGTTCCAAAAGTATTTAGAACTTGGAAGAGGGTTTGATGACTCAACTGCTTACCCAGAACTTTGGGCAGAAGAAATTTTTTTCCTATTTAGCCTCAGATTTGGTTTAGATGTTGAAAGGTTACTTAGGCAGGATTAAAAAAAAAAAACATTTTAATGTTTTATTTTTTTTAATAGGTTCTTATTGTGCTGCAGAACTCCTCATATTAGATCTATTAGGACATATAGACATAAAAATAGCCCACATAAATGTCCAAATTTATCTTCTGTCTAGTGCTAGTGAGATGTATGCGTCCTAAGGTGCTGTAGATCTTGTTAGATACATTGAACACACTTTATAATCCAAAATGCAGAGAAACAGACATTATAGTCTCTATCCTGCTTCAATAATTATTTATGACATATGGTAAAAATGAATCTAGCTTATTCTGTTCTCTATTTGTCACTTTGTCACTGCTCAATATATTGGACATCTATTTATTAATGTGAGTGAACAGGACTGGAAAGGAACAAGTACCTCAGAAAGGATTAAGCTGACACATGGGGTCTACGAGGGGTAGACTTCTAGGAAGAGACTTATGAGTTAGAACTTATATTAATCCTATACTCTCCTCATGGTAAATAGAAAGCAAAATGGTTTCTTCTTTTGAAGTGTACTTTTAGAAAAAAGCACATATACTTTGAAGGTTGCTTTTAATGTTTTTCATAGAATTGTGGAATGATTTGGGTTGGAAGGCACCTTAAAGATCATGTAATACCAACCCATCTGCCTTGGGAAGGGAAGCAACTCACTAGATGAGGTTACGTAGGGCCTGACCCAACCTGGCCTTGAGTGCTCCCACGAATGGGGCATTTGCAACTTCTCAGGGCAACCTCTTCTAGAGCCTCACTACCCTCACAGTAATGAATTTCTCCTCACCATCTAATCTAAATTTCTAGTTTTTTAATTTAAAACCATTACCCTTGTACTGTCATTATCTGCCTACTCTTCAGCATTTTTATAAGCTCCCTTTAAGTGCTGAAAGGCTGCAATGAGGTCTCCCCAAAGCCTTTTCTTCTCTAGACTGAACAACCCGAATTGTCTTAGCCTGACTTCACAGGAGATATGTTCTAGCTGTGTGATCATCTTTGTGGCCCTCCTCTGGACCCAAGCCAAAAGGTTCTTGTCTTACTTGTGCTGAGGACCCCAGAGCTGGATGCAGCATTCTGGGTAGGGTCTAATGAGGTTCTGCCTTCATTAGACCCTACCCATAAGAACAAGAACCTTCTCTTGACCTACCTGCTGGCCATGTTCCTTTAATGTAGCCCAGATGGTGGCTGAAAAGGCCAACCATCTGGGCTGTGAGTGCCTACTATTGGCTCATGTCCAACTTTTCATCCTCCAAAACCTCCAAGTCCTCTTCTGCAGGATTGGTCTCAGTGAATTCTTTCTTCTCCCATATGACACTATTGTACACCACAACAACACAGACTCTGACTGCAGAAGGCTAAAAATTACTATATTTATTACTGGGAATATTTTCCCTTTTATACTATTCTACACAGAACAACCCAATGGGTGAAAGAAAGACAAACTTCTTCGATCGCATTGGTCAAACCAGAGGGACATCAAGATGAAGTCACCCCTAGGGAAAGAATGTAAACCAAGTTTACAGTTACAAAAACTTGTAACTGGTTTACAGAAAATTCCCTGGGAAAAGAATTTCAGAAAACCAAAACATCTCAGGCATGAACCAAGGCTGCACCCATACTCATGCCCTGACCCAGGTACAGGACTTTGTACTCAGACCTGTTAAATTTTATGAGGTTCTTGTGGGCAAGCTCCCATTGGATGGCAATCCTTCCTTCTCTTCTGTAATTGCTCTGTTTTATGTCATCTGCAAACTGCTGAGGGTTCACTCAATCCCACAGTCTCTGTAATTGATTAAGATACTGAAGAGCACCTATCCCAAGACAAAGCTCTAAGGGACACAACTTGTCCATCTAAATAATAGCCCACCGGTCCAAGTCCATGTCTCTCCAGTTTAGAGATAAGGATGTTATATGGAGTTATGTCAGTGGTATTACAGAAGTCTAGGTAGATAAGAACATTCAGCCTTCCATGGTCAGCAATTGCAGTCGCTCCATCACAGAAGCCCCAGGTTGGTCAGGCGCGATAGGTTCTTGGTGAAGCCATGCCGGTGGCTGTGGATCACCTCCTTCACCTGTATATTCCTCATGCCGGTGGCTGTGGATCACCTCCTTCACCTGTATATTCCTCAACAACGCTTTTACGAGGATCTGCTCTATGACCTTCCCATTGAAGCACACAGGCAAAGCTTACTGGTCTGCAGCTCCCTGCATTTTCTTTTCTCCTCTTTTAAAATAGGAAAGATATTTCTAGATAATGGTGGCTTTGCCTGAACATGCCTTTCAAATCTGACAGAGAGTAGCTTGGCAGCATCAGTCAGTTCCCTCAGGACTCTGGGATGCATCTTATCAGGCCCCAAACATTTGTACCAGTTCAGTTTCATCAGGTGGTCTTTAACCAGGTCTTTGTTTACAGGGGGAGGCCTATGCTCCTCAGCTGGAGGTTTGGGGACTTGAGAGATGTGGGAAGTCTGACCGCCAATGACAACTGAGGTGGAGAACTTGTTTGGTACTTCAGCCTTCTACGCATCCATTGTCACCAGTTTTCCCTTCTTGTTTATTGGGAGTGCACTCTCCTTGGCCTTCCCCTTCTGATCAATAGCAGAATCCTTTTGTCTTATTCTTTATATCTTTTATTTATTTTTGGTTGTTTTTTTATTTTCTGTTGTGCTAAAGACTGTTGGGCTAGTAGTTCAGATACTGATGCCAAGCAGTTCCCTTCAGGGAAGCGAGATCAGTACTACCTTTGGGATCTGAGAGTCTTCACTGCATACAAGTCTATTTGCTTCAGGGGGTCATCTATAAGGAGTTGAGTGGGATGGTGCATTTACAGCACTTCTATATATGTTATGCTTAAAAACAACCATGTTTCTCTTACATGGCTTTCTCTTTGTAGAAATAAATAAAATTTAAATGTAATCTTGATATGATTATCAAGATTTAGGGAATAAATAATCTCCCTATGAATTTCAGTGCTTTCAAAGTGCCATCTGTATTAAACTTCCCTTCTTTATAAAATATCTGTATGATTTTTCCCAAAAGCATTACGTTTCATTGTTTCAAATTTAGTTGCTATTTGTTTATTTCAAATTACTATCATATCACATATTTTCTGCCTTTCAAAATAACTGTTGTCTGTGTTCAACTAAGTAATCTACAGGCAGCAACAATCGAGAAAAAAACTATTTTGAGTAGGTTCTTTGTTTCTTTTTCATTTCAAATTTCAGCAAGGGTTTTTTGTTTGTTTTCTTGCTTTTGTATTTTTTAGTATAATCCCCTGTTAAAGATTTTAAAATGTAATACAAATATGAGGTAAATGTATTATGAAGAGAAACATCAGAGTGCAGTAAGCTCCACAATGTCAGATCAGAGACTTGGACAGATGACTTCTATTTTATATTGCTAACTGCAGGTACAGTAATAAGTCTTACTATGCCCATGAACAGCTATTATGCTTTTTCAAAAGTTGTTTCATTATTTAATTCTAAATTAGTAAAACACTGTATTTAGCTAGAATGCTGCAGAACTTAATTATAAGTCATTCTGTTTTTCCACACCTGTAAAAAGGATAAACAAGTACTACTCCAAGTCAAAACCAGAGAGGAAACGTTAAAGAGCTCTTAAGGACATCTGTTTTTTTGCTTCTGAATTCAATCCCTGTGAAACAGAAATGCAGAGGGTTCAGTGCCTGTGTTTAACGGCAGCTAGAGGTTTTTCCATGTCTTGTCTTTCTTCTCCCATGTGTCATGCCTTTGGAATAAAGGTTTGTTCTGGCTCATTTTGAGGGCAAACAAGTGTTGTACCCGACATGTCCATAAGAACTACGCTGCTCCTGTTTTGCCTTGGGGTTCAGTGCTTGCCTTCCTCTTGTGTTTAAATGTTTCATTTTGAATTTAATGCTTCTATGCTGCACCAGATGGACAGCTCTGCATATGGGAGCTTCCTTTTTAAATTATAGAAGTAGCACAGGTAGAGAATGAGCAATAGCCAACAACCTTCGCTTCTGTAGCCTTTCCTACATGCTGATGCAGAGGGACAGTTTAGCAAGGTGATAGTTCTGTATTCATACTCCTTCCATCCTTGGCTTTTGTGGAAAATGTGCCAAAATGACAAGAAATTAACTTGTTCAGGGAATGTCAGTCCTGCTGGGACTGGTTTGAGAACTACAACTAGAGGAAAGAAGTTAAAGTAACACTAATAGTTTCCCATCTATTCTTCCTGGAATTGTTTTTTATTCTCTTTTTTTTTTTTTTTTTCATTTTTTAACCGTACTCTGATATCCCATTTGCATTTGACATCCACTTGAGATCTTATTCCTAGGAGTATTATGCAATGATTACTTACATCTATCATCATATGATAAATTTCTGAACTGGTAACTGCTCTGTTTTGCATCGTGTTTAAATCTGGACACTGAAAATATTATGTAGCAATGTCATTGAGAGCTTATTAGAGGCTAATGAGTCTTTTATCAAAACTACCTTGAATTTTCTGGCCTTGTAATGAAATATTCAGTTTCCTGTTCCCAAACACCTCAGATATCCAACCCCAATTTACCAAGATATTAACCCAACAATTCCCTTAATTTTAACTGAACAGTTACTGCCTATCAAGGGATCCTGACCAGGTTACCCTCTGACTTAATGAGGAAATTATTCTGAAGCTGTTAACAACCAAACAGGGCTCCCCTAGGGAGAAGCCATGAATTCTTTCCTTAAGAAGAGATAGAGCAACCAGATGGACACCTTCAAGGCATACACAGCTTCAAGGGGGATGCTTCAAGCGCCTCAGCTTGCCAGCAGCAATGGTGCTTGTTTACCATGAAAGGATTATCTATGTTAGCTTGTTTAAATTTTTAATTTGGGAATCATCAAATAGCAGTATAAAAACATTCTAATTGAGGTGAATTCTGTTAAACTCTTTAGAGCATATACACATGAATATTTGACTGAAAAGAAATCTGTGGAAAAACACAAAACAAATTCAGGGCTGTGAGTCTCCTTTTGCCTGTTTCTCTAGCATTTGCTTCTAAAAACAACACAAATAAAATAACTAACCATGCTCCAGCAGTAGTTGTATATACAAGATACATTTTTTCACTACTATTGTTGCATTAAACTGCTGGATTTACTCCAAAATAGGTTTTTCTAATGTTGGAATTTCCTAATATTAGAGATATCTGTGACTGATGAAGACATTAGATTTCTAATCAGAATGCAAATAGAAGAAGATAACCCTCCTCCTAAAAAAAATTATTTTTTAATATTTGACTGTCAGCACTATCTAAGAATTATTCAGCTTTGATATTACTGCATCAGTCATGTAAAATTCTATCCTATTTTAGAGCCAGTACTCAGAAAACTAATATTCACATTGCTTTAACATGTTGATATTTTAATTATAAGTCTCAGAACATTAACTACTTTTGTGTGTGTATCCTACTGTGCCTTAGGACAGTGCTGCATAACCTGCACTTTAACTCCTCACAGATAATAACGCAATCTCTTCCCTGAGTAGCTTGTTCCAATAATAACCTTTTTGGGGATAACATTTTCATAGAAGAATTTTTTTTCTCATATCCTATCTAATACTCAGTTGATACAACTGGAGGGCATTTGTTTTTGTCCTATGACTTTTTGCTTTAGAGAAGGGACCACACAAGTCCTCCTTTTAGGTAGCCATAAAGAGCAGTGAGGTCTTCCCTTCTCCTCTTTTTCTGCAACTTAAACAACCTCATAAGCCATTCCTTATGAAACATGTGCCCTAAATCCTTCACTAGCTTCACTGCTTTTCTTTGGATGCAGCCAAAACTTTGTCCATTTTTCTTCAGAGATTTCATGGTTTCCATGTAGGGTACCACTGCAGGAAAAAGGCCTAAGAATATCACCAGAAAATGCCATGTAAGATTATGAATCTAAGAAGTTCATTATATAAAGCATTTAAGGCAATGTCCATAACCAGTCCCACACAAGGTGATGCAGTCAGCATCACATCTGGTTCTCAGGATAAAGCAAGGTATCACACAACTGAGTTATGCTCACAGCAACCTTAGATGTAAGTTCTATAAACACCAGTCCTGAGAAGCTCTGCTAACTGCTGCTACTCTTCTCTCACTTCTGAAAGGGAATGATTTTTAAGAAGTCCAGACTTGATCCTCACTGCTTGAAAAGTCTGAACAAGTTCTAAACCCTGTTAGCATTTCATAACAACTGTTCTTTTTAGTTCTAAGACTGGACTGTAAAATTCGATATGCTGGAAGTCAGGTGCTTACAAAGCTATAGGCTACAATATTTAGAAAATTCTGGTAAAGGAAATAACTTTACTGTTTATGAATTAATTGTATTTTTTTTTAACCTGGTGCAGCTTTCTAAGTTTTATTTCATCAAGTTCAAAGCCAATGGTGGGAAACCATTATTGACTAGTGTCATGTCCATAGTGAAGGCCACTGAATTTCAACATTAAAATTTTTAATACAAATCCAGAGGAGCTGGTTTCCTCATTCTTCAAGACTTTAAATGAACAAAGATTCTTAAAATGTAAAAGAAGATCTGTGCAGAATATCTGCATTTAAATTATTTAACCTTTTGTATGTTAATCAACCTGGTATTTTTCTGAATTGACAATGAAATGCATATTTCATTTGAGGTAATTTTTTTTTTTTTAACAAAAAAATAGATTATTTTTGTTTATTATACTAGAGGCCATAATATTTTAGTTCGATTTTCTTAACTTGGACTGGTTTAGATTTTTATTCTGGAAAAGTCAGTTTGTTGCTTTAAAGAATTACTGTTTCAACTAATCTCCACTAATTTTTTTTAATTGTGGAGTTTCTGTTCTCTCCTGCCTCTCACCATCTCCTCAGGATTCTCTTTTGCCTTGTATTTGCTTGTTCTACATTCACTGTCATGGCCTGGTGTGTCATGTGTGCTGATAGCTCACTGTAACATTTGTTCCAGCCTTTGCAGTCCTGGGAGGCTGCTTGATGACTTGTTTAATTTTTTGTGCTATTCAAGCTTGCATGTCAACAAAATTTCTTGAATTTAGGAAAGATAAAACTGACTTGCTATTGATTAGTTCCTCAACACAGATACCTCAGGTATAATCCATGCTCATATCAGCAAGTGGCAGCTCCTTTAATTTCCTCAGATAATGACTATGACCTTGGTGATATTGAACTTCTATTAGAAGTCTTGATTGTACAATTTTAGAGCATGTTTTTTACTGTCTCAGCTATTAAAAATTTCAGGATTAAATTAAGGCTGGTTTTGTTTTTCTGATCAGGTCTAAAGCAAGAAATTTGAATTTTTAAATTATAATCTGATAAATCGCTTCCATGTTCCTTTCCTCTTTGATATGAATACCATCTAAGTGCACCCTGTCTAGCAGTCCACCCACCCAATTTAGAGACAAGGATGTAATGAGGGATCCTGTCAAAGACTTTACAGAAGTCCAGATAAATGACAACTTTAATCATTCCCTTGTCCACTGCAGCAGTCACACCATAGTAGAAGGTCATTGGGTTGGTCAGGTAGGACTTGCCCTTGGTGAATCTGTGCTGGCTATTTTGAATCATCTCCTTTATGTGCCTTAGCAATGCTTCTAGGAGGATCTGTTCCATGATCTTCCTAGGCACAGAGGTAAAGCTGACTGGTTGACAGTTCTCAGGGTCCTCATTTTTAACTCTTTTGAAGATGGTATAATGTTGTCTTTTATAAGTCAACAGGAATGTATCCTGTCTGCCATGACTTTTCAAATATCACGGGGTAACTACATCAACAAATTTTCCGATTTCCTCAGGACTCTGGGATGTATCTCATTTAGTCCCATCCAGAAGATCTATGGCTTAGAGTCCCAGTAGACATTAGTAACTGGTGTACCTCAGGGATACCTCTATACTGGGACCAGTGTTATTTAACATCTTAATTAATGACACAGATAATGAGATTGAGTGCACGCTCAGCAGATTTTTTGATGACACAAGAGGAGTAGTGCTGTTGTTGGCACACCTGAAGGACAGGATGCCATCAAGAGGGACCTGGACAAGCTCAAGAAGTGGATGCATGGGGATTTCATGAGGTGTGACAAGACCAAGTGCAAGGTGCTGCATATTGACACAGGGTTGTGTGTCAATAAGGGCTGGGGGATGAATAGAAAAAGAGCAGCCCTGCCAAGAAGGAATTGGGGGTGCTGCTGGATGAGGGGCTGGACATAACCCAGCCATGTGCACTCACAGCTCAGAAAGCCAAATGTGTCCTGGAGCAAAAGCAGTGTGGGCAGCAGGGCCAGGGAGGGATTCTGCCTCTCTGGTCCCCTCTGGTGAGACCCCACCTGGAACACTGCATCCAGCTCTGGGGTCTGCAGAACAGGAGGGATATAGACCTGTTGGAGTCAATCCGGATGATGGACACCAAGATGATCAGAGGGATGGAACAGCTGTTCCTTGAGGAAAGGCTGAGACAACTGGGGTTGTTCAACCTGGAAAAGAGAAGGTTTCAGGGTGATCTAATTGTGGCCTTTCTGTACCTGAAGGGAGCCTACGAGCAAGATGGAGAGAGATTACTTACAACAGCATGTAGTGAAAGAACAGTGGGGAATGGCTTCAGATTGAAAAAAAGGATAGATCAGGCATTAAGAAGAAATTCTTTACTGTAAGGGAGGTGAAGCACTGCAACAGGTTGCCCAGAGAAGTTGTGGATGTCCAGCATCTAGAGGCCAGATTGGATGGTCTACTGAAAGGTGTTCCTGCCCCTGGCAAGGAGGATGAAACTAGATGATGATCTTTAGGGCTCCTTCATGCCCAAGCCATTCTATGATTCTGTGATTCTATGATTCTATAGTTTTTGATTCTATGACTATTACTATCCAGTTGTAAGGCAGATTTAACACAGTGTTTTATTTATCCTTCTATATATTTATTGCATTTGGTTAGGATTTTCCCATGAAGGACACTTTATAAAAGTAAGTTGCATTGTTTGGTAGACTGTGTGAAATATTTTCAGGAGGTACTATTTTATGTTTTAAACGGGTATTTGGGAAGCCTGTGTGTTTCTGAGTTCTGAATAACTGTGCAGATATTGTACCAGGCCAACAAACAGCTCAGATTTTTGACAGAATGTTTAGTAATTGGAGAAGAACAAAACTGTTTAGAAAACTGTGTGGTTTGAAAGATAAATATTAGAACTATTTATGTTCTGAAAAAAAAAATTAGGCAAGTAGCTTGTATTGTAAAATAATTCCTTATAAAATGTGAAAAGGTTTAGTTTGGTATTCTCAGCATAGATAAATGTACTTTATTGGTTACATAACTTGCATGATTCTGACAAGGAAAGCTTAGAAAATCTCAGCTACTCTGATGGCAAGCAGCAATAAAATTCTGTTTATTAAAAAGTCAAAGAATTACAAATAGTAAAAGATAACCGAAAACTATAATAAAAAGAAGACCAGATTATTTGCATGCTTTTCATAGATTTAAATACTGAGATATATTTTGGTTGATGTTTCAAGCCTGTGAATATATTATATATAACTGTCAATTGTTTTTATATACATTTTAAAAATGTAATTGAAAACAAATTAAACTGCTTTGGCATAACAGTACATATATCAGGACAATGTACAGTCATGTTATTTTGAATTTAGGGATCTTATATTTTTTCTTTTTTTATTTGGATGCCCAGGGGGATGCAGAATTATACAACATTGAGCCATAAGCAGCTATAGACAAAAATGTTGATCTAATCATGCTTGGCCTGTATAGACTTCTCAGTGTATTATATCAGAATAGCTTTATTTTTTAGAAATACTTTAAAAAGAAGTATTATGTAATGAAACTTTACTTAATCTTTTCAATGTTTCTGAGTCTATCATGGTCTTTGACTTGATTTGTCAGAAAGGAAAGTTTGCTACTAAGGGGCATGTTCGTAACAATTCCTTAATATCTTCCATCTACGTGACTAAAAATTCTCTGCCATAAGGTAAAACACTTAGTCTGAAGACCTGGTGATTATTCAGTACACATTTTACGATGTTTCTGACTCAAACCAGCCTGATGTGTGAATTTTTGAAGGCTTGTTTGTACCTGGAGTCCATTGAAAGCCTCAGTTTATTTTCAGTCTAAAAGAAACTTGGTTTGTGTGTGCTGAGACTGCTGCATGCTGTGATACAAAGTGTGATTAGTGAGAACAATGGCGAGATTTGTTTAAAAATTACACTTGATTCAAACTGAAACACCAATACAGGAACGTGAATGCTGCAGGATTGACTATACATTAATTTTAGCATTTAGCTTTCTGGAGAGTGGCAGATTTAAAAGCCAGGAAAGACATTTGTATAATTTGTTTTTAAAACTGGTGGAAAAAAAGATATGCATCAAAAAGCTGCAAAGCTAAAAATCAGAGAGATGAATGGAAGGTGAACTGAGGCCATCACACTACATTGACGCTGCTTGCAAAAGCAAACTAGCAAAAAAGCCTTTTGTTCTAGAGATATCCCTGTCCTTATTTTATATTTGGGTTAAAATTGGGGCCTGTCCTGTGCTTACAGAACTTTTGTTACATGGTCAGGTTTAATGCTGCTCAGTCTGCACCCTGTCCACAGTGGGATGGGGAGAGATTTGGAAAGGCAACAATGGTAAAACTTGTGGGTTGAGGGAAAGAGTTTATTAGGTAAAGCAAAACCTGCCCACAGAAGCAAAGCAAAAGAAGGTGTTAATTCACTGCTTCCCAAGGCAGGCAGATGTTCAGACATCTCCTGGAAAGCAGGGCTCCATTATCAAGCAGGGAGCTTAACAGTGACTTGGGAAGACAAATGACGTCACTCCAGACACACCCTTTTTCTCATTCTTCCCCAGCTTATATTGATGAACGTAATGTCATATAGTATTAAATATCTATTTTGACCTTTGGGATCAGTTGTCCCAGCTGTGTCCCCTCTCAGCTCCTTGTGCACCTCCAGCCTCCTTGATGGTGGGGTGCAGTGAGAAGCAGAAAAAGCCTTGAGGCTGTGTAAGCCCTGCTCAACAACAGCTAAAACATTCCTGTGTTATCAACACTGTTTTAGTCACAAATCCAAAACACAGCAGGATACAAACTTCTATGAAGAATATTACCCTAGACAAAACCAATGTACTCAGAAATGTGAGTTTTGAGTGAAGTCTCAGTCTCTGTCTCAATTAAGCCTCTCTGCAGAAATCAATGATAATCTTCCCAGATATTTGTGAAATACAAAGGTGATGGTCACCTTGCTAAGTCATCTGGACATGTAGAAAATAGAAGACTAGGAAGCCAGCCCTGCCCTCCCCTGGATGAGGACAGACTGAGGTCCTAGACCCTGCTTCTGTCAGAGTATATGCATTTTACATTAGAAAAGAGAAGAGCAGAACAATTCTCGAATAAGAGATCAGAATCTCACTTTCTACCCTTTCTGCTCAGCTAGGTTCAAGCCCCTCTTGTCTGTTTGGTTCCTGGTCCTATGACTCTTGCATTCCTCACTGCCAATAGTTTTGTTTCAAAAAGGCTGAAGAAGTCATTAAAATTGAAAAGCAGAAACTGTGTCTGAAACATGAAAGAAGGCAGTCTAGACTTTGGCAACATAAACTTATGTACACAATAAAGCAGGCCAAAAAGATCTTGTGGAGCAATTTACTAGAAACATAAAAATGTATAATATATTTTATTTTTTAATATAACAGAAGCAGAAACTGTGCCAACAAAATTTGTATAACCAACAAAAGATTGATTTTTAAAAAGAATGTCAGAAGATTATAAGGTCCTGTATAAAAGATAATTCTTTGCATAGATATTAACAGTGATGTCCATTAAAGGAGTTTTTTTCTTATGAGTGTCAAGTCTAAGAAACTATCCCAAAAATGTTTTGTAACAAGTTAAAAGCTATATATTGTCAGGACAAAATTACTTTAGCCCTAGAGCTTTAAAGAAAATAAAACATGAGATTACTGATCTTGTTTTTAATTGATAGCTTACTGCTTAAATTTGCTTTAGTATCAGATGAACAAATTAATGTAATGACTGTTTTCAGAACCTAAAAGCATTTGGGAAATTAAAGATTTTTATGTCTGACTGCTATTTCAGGCAAATGTTGAAGGAAATATGTTAAATAATATCATCCATAGACAATATACTTACTCTAAAGGATTAGTCTATGACTAAACATAGGACAGTTGTGATTCACAAATGTAGTAGATGTATGGTTTCTGTTTAAATGTTAACAAACACGTATGCGTTATCTACTTGAAACCCCCTACATGTGCTTTCAAGAAGCTATCAACTAGATCCTTCACCACTGGCTCATAACAAAATTATCAAAGAGTAAGATGCAATTTCATGACCAATAATAAGTAAAAGGATGGAAATTAAAAGGGAGACTTAAGTGGTTACTTGCTAAAATGGGAAAGGAAATGTAAATATCCCACAAGTTTTGGTTTTTGAAGTTTCTTAAACATTCTTATCTAATTCAGGATTGGAGGTCAACAGCAAGATCCTAAAATTTGGTGTTCTTCAGCTTTAACAAAACTGAAATTAACCGAATCTGTACTCAGTATCATGTACAGTATATTGGGTACTCTGTACTGTGAAATCAGAAAGATTTCACAGTACAGAGTACCCAATAAGAAGGTAGGTGAAATTCAAGATTCAGAAATGCCAAATGATGGGCATGAAGGGATAAGTCAACTCTGAGTATAGAAAAAAGAGTAGATACTAAATCAGGTATAAAGTCCCAGAAATGAAGCTTTTAAAGCAGATCATTCTATGTATCTGATTGTCAAATGCAGAACAAAGATAAAACTGGAAATTGCAAAAAGAAGGTAAACAATGAAATAGAAAATCAAATTATAACACTGATTAATTCAATGGTACACCTGTCTTCTGAATGCTTCCACAGTCCTGACTTCTTCTTCATAGAAAAGATGCCAAAAAAGTGAAAGATGGTCTTAAGTGTTCAGAGTACAAAATGGTAGACTGAAGTTAGGAATGATACAGACACATGAGTTCAGAAAAAGCATAATTAAGTCAAAGTTTTTCATACAACTTAAATTCAAACCATAGATTTAATTTTCCTAGGATGCTTGGCTTTTCAGAATATGAATTAGTAAAAAAACCTGGGAAAATTCTGCAGGAGGAATTGGATCTGCTAACAGATGCAAGCTTTTGCTTAGGAACTTCCTAAACATCAGACTACCAACATTTTTGACAATTTATGGGAGAGAAGTATTGCTTTATTCTTGTCCCATTTTCTTATAGTTTCCTCTAGGCATCTTTCCTGGCCACAGGACAGATTAGATGGACCATTTTTACTACCTCAAGAAAATTGTTCTTTCATTCTTATGCAACCCATTTGTATACATTTACTACAACTTTTTCCCCCTTCCATATAACTAGAAAATCTGTTCTGGTGATATAATTTTTTTCTGTGTATTTTCTAATAGCTGGTCTATATTTGACAACAGCCACCATAAAAATGACTGAAGGCACAAATGCATAGAAATTTTTGTGTTGATAATCAAGAACTTAATACTGCATCAGGTGGAGAATTAGGGAGAGTACCATAAATATCTGTACTATAATTAAAATTTGAATGCCTTTTAGAGACATGAAGAATTGGATTCACTGTCTTTGAGTCAATTACCTTTGCATGTAAAACATGTAACCTATATGTGTTACTTATTACATCGTGTATAGATCTTTTTTCCTCATATATTGAATACCGAATACAATATCTTTGAACTGGCAAGTGTCTGAAGTTACTATAATATCATACTTGAAATATTTTGACTAAGGTTTATATCCTAAAGTACTCATCAGTGTTTCAAAATCAAGAAGAACTTGCACTGCAGCTAATGGAGTGCTGAGCTATTTTTTGTTTGGGGGCAGATACAGAAAAAACGGGTCTAAAATGAAATGTATGTAAATCCAAAAGTCCACATTTGAAGTCCATAAGCCTGCTTCTCACCCTTTGGCCTAGAACTGCAGGCACCTTAACTGCTCTAGGACAGGTCTTTTAGTTAGCATGTCTGATTTTGGAGACCCTATTTACAAACTTTTACATACCTCAGCTCTATATGTGGGCTTGAGTTTGGAAAAATTTTCTATAGGCTCTTGATTTAATTAATTGATTTTCCATTAAAAAAAAAGTTTAAAAATATTACTTTTAATGTATATGACACAGATTTTTTACTTTTTATAAAGAAAAGCAGATTATTTCTTTAACTTTGTAAATAGAAAAGTTGTTATTTGATATAAGAAGTGATTGAAAGAAAGAATTATCTCTGGCTCCACACTTGGATGCTGTGAACAAAATGAAGAGATTCTCAAAGCTAGCACATGCTGGTAGATTTACAGCTCTGCTGTAATTGGCAAAACAGATGACAAAACATGTTTATATTAAACTCATGAAAAAAGACATTTTATTTTTTTCGTCATGTACTCAGTCTTCACAGGATTTCTTTTTCTCTTTCATTTTCACTATAACAAGAGAGAAATTGACAAGTTTTACAAACACATTTTGACAAAGGAACACAATTGTTTACCTTATTGATAGGAAGTAGAAACTACTCAGTTTTAGTGAGATCTTTTCAAGACCCCTTTGTGAAATTAAGTACTATCCAATAGGCTAAATGAGTTACATAGGAATATACAGTCTCTGTACCAGAAATTTTTTAATCAATGTAATTATCACTGGAACCATAGAGTTACTGTAAACACATATTTTTAAAATATTTCCCAAACTCTTCACTGGAGTCCATAAAAAGTTTTTTAGAAAAGTCTTTATGAAAAGAAAGTTAATTTTACATAGGTCTAGTTTGTTTTCTTTTCTGCTGTGTTTTGCATGGTAGAAAAATCTCATCAGAAATGTCTTATTCTTCTGACCCAGCTCCCTTTGAAAACTATTTTGTCATCCTTCAGCTCCTTAAAGGAAAAGATGAAAGCAAAAATATGGATGTGTTTCTAATGAGGATAATGAAAGTTGAAAGGCAAGTAGAAGCATTGGAGGAAGAGTGAAATGGGGATACTGATAGATGCTCAGCAGAGAGAGATGGAAATGATGAGTCTGTAATGTGACTTAATGACACTTTAGCGAAGAACAAAGATTGTGATGAACAATGCTGAAAGCAGACATTTGAGATTTCAGTGAGAATCTGAAGTCCATATGAAGGGATTAGATTGATTACAGGCAATACTATATAAACGTCTTGTGACTTTCTTTTGACATAGTCTTTAATCTACTGCTGAGAGCTGAATAAAAATATTTTGATACAAAAGTATTTCTGACACCTGCCTCAAAATAAAAGACTAAAGGGCAAAAGAGATGAGCACAGAACTTTCCTAACAGTTTAAGCTGGTTACATTCTTACTAAAACTGGCCAAAAGTTTTTTTTTTTTAATGGATTTTTGTTTTTCTTAATATAGTATGGGTTACATATGTATTTCTTATTTCTACTTTTTTTGAATCTCATTTAGTTATTTTGCAGTGTGTTTATTCAAACAAAGATATTTATCTGGTAAATGATGATGACACAAAGCTATTCCTGAAGCTAATTCCTCAGCTTCTCAGACTGAGTTTGATAAAGAAGCTGACAGTTTATTGGCTGGAGATGATTTGTATGATTGTTGCTTCCTGCATTGCTTTTGTTTTGTTTTGTTATGTTTTCCTCTCCTCTCTTCATGTGTTTCATCTTTAGAGCTTCATCTGCTATCTATACTGATATTTTATTTTAATCTGACATAAATCTTTTGATGGATGATCATACTGAATATTAAATATTTGGACTATGTCATGAAATCTTTTGAATATAACAGATTTTTTACTGTCCTGAGTGTAACATAAACTATTAATTACGTACTGTCTTATTTTATCAAGCTTTGGACACTGTAGATATAGTAAAATTATCTCTTGTTGTCTTACACTAGAAAATGTACAATGAGCTTGATGAAAGAAAACACATTTTATAACCATGGTAACTGTCAGTAACATCTGTAGAGTCCTCTCTCTCTTATTTCTCTGAGAAGATTGAAAAACGTCATTATTTTTTGTTGATTTTTATTTTTCTACAAAAAAAAAAAAAGGGAAAAATCAATGTTAGGCATAATTTTAAATCACATATGGCAAAGTTTTTAGGAATCACTGGCACAATGACTATGGCAGGAAATAAAAAATATTTAGGTTCAAATAAAATTGTCAGAGATAGAATTAGCCTTTCCATAAAATTTGTTTCTCTCTGTAGTATCTCTGCAAACATTTACATGATACCTCTAATGATACTTTGTTAAAAATGTTGATGTATATAGTTATTTTCAAATGTTTTTTGAAGAGAATCTGATACCTCCTTGTCAAACTGCATTCATCTGCCCCAAAATCTTAGAGGATTTATACAAGAAAAAAGTCTTTGCGAGATGATTCTGACACATTACTCTGGAATTTAGCAAGAGTGCTGTTTGAGAAAGGGAAGATTCCTGCTTGATACTATAAGACTGCTAAATGCATTTCAGTGATATTTCAGAACAACCAGTCATTAACATGGAATTCAGTAAACGACATTCTTGTGTATTTAGGGTTGTAATAGACTCCTCAACTCAAATTCAAACACAGGCAGAGTGTCTCAGATCAAAAGCCACGAATGTGCAAAAGACAAGTCTTTCAGATACCCTACATCTCTTTTGTAGGTTGCCTGGAGTTATAATCCTGCTGCAAATCTGTTGCTAGGGCATGTTCTGCTGACTTCCTGCCTGCAGTGGAGAACTCCAGGAGGAAGAAAGGCATACTGCCGGCATTGTATCACTGCCCAGAAGTCAGAGGGGTGGTTCCACCCCTCCACTCCTTTTCTTGGAATGAAAACGAATAGATGGATGGTTTATGTTAACTGATTACAGATTCTGTGTGCCTATTTGCCCTTTCTTCTAGATGATTTAAATCCCTGTGTACAGCAGCTCCCCTATGATCTTTTATAGAGAGTCACAAAGGCTTCTCCTGTTCTTCTTGGAAATGCTGCAGAAACACTTCTTGCCTCTTAAAGGAATTTTCAAAAACAACTCATGGAAAACAAACCTACGGGGTATAAAGATGCAGTCAGTTGAGGAGAGGGGTAGAAGAAACTAAATTCTTTGTGTTTGCACTTCCAGAACTTTACAGAAAATTTAAAAAAAAAGATGTAGAATATCCCACTAAAAGGCTGTTTCAAGCCCTTTTACATTAATACTTTAATTCTGAAAGAGAAGTCACACCAGAGACTATACGTAGCTGCCTTTCTTCATCTGTATTTGACTGTACATCTAAATTGACAATTTTAGGTTGAAACTGGCTTCTGCATTTAAAAGAGTTTCAGTGTAATCTAAATTACATTCTACAATGTGAGAAGGTTGTTTATTCTTAGAAGTTGTTGTGGTGTGTTTTTATTGTGTTTCCAATTGCAGCTCAATTTTAATGGTCAGTTTTATACATCACCCATATTTTGTATTGCTATAGTATATTTCATCCCTAATGGATTGTTCTTTTCTCCCTGTATTGTTGGTTTTGCCCTGGTTGTCTATCTTCCCTAGACCTACAGAATTGTCAATCCCTCCCTAACCTTCCCATTTTTCTAGACCCTTCCCTGTCAATCCCCCAACCTTCTATGCCCTAGTGGTTATTTTGGACTGTTCCCTCCCCCTGTGTTCTTTCATTGGTTTGTGTATTGTACTCCCTTCCTTATGTTCCTCCCCCATGTCACCCTTATTGGTTGGAAATTGTATCCTCTCCCAAGACCTCCCCGACTTGTAAACCCCTGCAAGCCCAGTTTCTGTGCCTTTTTCTGTCCCTGACCCTCTGGGGAATAAGCATCTTTGGATATCATACAGAAGGCCTCTCTCTGTTCCTTGTCCCTGCCCTCGACACATGGCACCTGTGCCATAGAGCAGTGGTGCCCTACAGCTGCCCCCAGGATTGCCTGGCTCTCTGGGGGCAGCCCAATCCTGGCGACAGTGCCGGGAGCTGGCTGGGCTGAAGGACACTGGCATCGCCTCAAGAAGTGACTCAGATTTCCATAGATACTGCGTTTTTGAGAAATTGCTTCAAAAGATTGAGTGTGTCAAAGTGCAAATTAGTAAATTTGTAAAACAATAGATTAAATATTATCATCTCTGAACATGCAACAATATGATGCAAAACCAAAAGATCCAGGATTTTAAAATTAGTTAAAAATAGTATTAATTTGAAGATGATCCTTGTTTGCTTTTTTGATTTTAAACTCAGAATCTATACACTTACTGTCCTTTTTTTACAAACCCAAACATGAAATTTCTTCAAGACATTTGAGATTTATTTATAAACTATTGTCTGACAAAAAGTCTTTAAGCTTAAAAAACAATGTATGCTATTATGAAAGTTAGAAAAGATTCATGAGTTGGCAATCCTGAGACATTACAGAAGACTGTATATTAAAGTATTCTTCATAGGTTTTGTTGGATCAACAGAAGATGTCCTCATGCATTGTTAGCAATTCTCTCTGCACAACTCTTTACATGCAGCTCTTCATGATGCATTTAGATGTCCCTGTCACAGTTAATCTGTGTGCTGGTAACAAAGTGCATTTCAAATTTTAAATGCCATTGTCTTATTTTCCTTCCTGTTTTTTTTATACACATTTCTTCCATATATCTTTAAAATACCTGAGATTATTCTTTCTATAAAACGTTAGGATAAAAGACCTTTTCCAAATGTAGCAATGGTCTGATGTTGATTTTAATGTGTACTGCCTTTTTTAAATCCATGGGTATTTTCTGATTTAAAGTGACATTTTGTCCACATTGGTATGAAGGTTATTATTAAGGAAAAAAAAAATAGAAAATAGTCAGTTTGTTATGACTTCTTCATGGTACAGTTAAAAAAATACTTCAGATACTATAAGGAACACCTGTCTTGGAAAATCTGAAAAAATCATAGTATTATCAGAGGATTGAGTCATTTGAGGAATAGAAAAACAGGTATGCCTGAACCTAGGAAAATTGAGTGTAAGTAGGTTTTTAAAGTATGTAGAGAAATTAAAAAAAGAAAAGCATACGTGCAAACCCATTTAAGCTTTTGCAATTTATCTTCATAAATATAATAAATATATGTTTGTAGACTGTTATATATCCACATTAGATTTAATTTGAGAATAATTATTTTCAAAAAAAGAGAAAAAACCTAGACAAAACACTTTAAATTCATGACCATTTGAGTATTGAGCATTTCTGTTTGGAAGCTATTATTGTACTGCATTTCTACAGTTATACAGAGTCCTCAAATTACTCAAGCACATTCTTGATATTTTTCACGAAAAAAATCAAAATCAAGCATTGCAGCTTGGTTATAGTCGACACAGCTTAAAGCCAGAAGACTTTCAAACATCTAATTAAAGTAGAAAACATCTAATAGAAAACTAGCAAACACTTAATAAAAGAAAGAAATGCACAACATCACAGAAAAGACAGAAGAATAAAGTGCTTTTTACAGTGGATTTCATAAAGCTGACAATGTAATACAATTAGACACATCAGGGAGTCACAATGCATAATAGAACATTTTAGTAGTGACAGTAAAGTCCATACAAATTGTGTGGTGTATTGAAGCACAGCTTCACTTGAATGAAAGTGAAACAGCTCTCTGCTGGGATTAGCATTTTAGAATTTGTCTTGTAGACCATGGTTTGCTTTTGGGAAAATTTTGCTGAAACTAGAGACATTAACACTAATTTTTCATTACTTTACAAAACAATAGGAGACTCTAAAGAAAAGACCTGTGTATGATGATGCCCAAATGAAAAGCATGTCTGAAATTTGTCAAGATTTAAAACTGTATTTTTAGAAGGATTGGCTGAGCCCTTGTTCTAGGAAGGAGTGGTGTTGTGATTTAACCCCAGCTGACAACAAAGCACCACACAGATGCTCTCTTCCCCACGAGCAGGATCAGGGAGAGGACTAGAAAGGTAAAATGTAGAAAGCTTGTGGGTTGTAATACAGGCAGTTTAATAGGCAAAGCAAAAGCCACACACAGAGGCAAAGCAAAGACAAGGAATTAATTCACCACTTCCCATGGGCAGGCACGTGTTCAGCCATCTTGAAGAAAGCAGGGCCCCATCACAGGTAAACGTTACTTGGGAAGACAAATGTAATCACTACAGAAGTCCCCCTTTCTTCCTCCTTCTCCCCAACTTTATATAATAAGCATGATGACATATGGTCTGGAATATCCCTTTGGTCAGTTTGGATTACCTGTCCAGGTTGTGTCTCTTCCCATGCTCCTGTAACCCTTAACATTCTTGCCAGCATGGCAGTATGAAAGGCAGAAAAGGGCTTAGCTCTGTGTAAGCACTGCTCAACAATAACAAAAACGTGTGGATATTATCAACCCTGTGTTCAATACAAATCCAAAACACAGGCCCATACCAGCCACTGTGAAGAAAATTAACTCTACCCCAGCCAATCAGGAATTAACATGAATGCAATCATGTGCATAAGTTCAAACATTTCCAAAACTTCAAGAGGTGGTGTTTGGGTCAAGTGCTGCTTTATAGAATTCTCGCTGTAATACCCAGAAAATTAAAATTAAATTATTTTAAGGTTTCCTTTTCATTGGTCCATCCTGTGATTAGAATTGTAAAGATTCTAAAATGATTTCTCAGAAATAAGCATGTGATTAATGCTTATTTCCATTATCAGCTTTCTGTCTGAAAGAGTATGCAACCTGCTGAATACTGTACTAGCAGCTAGATTTAAACCAGAGAATTCTGTTATTGCTTAAGTGACTTTATTCATAACCATCTTTTTGGATTATACACCCACTCACAGACAAACAAATACTCAGGATGCAAAGTTAGCTTTAGTGCTTCATAGTTGAATGTTTTATGGCCATTGTTATTAAAATCAGAAATCTCACTGTTTCTTCCATGAGCTGAAATGATCTATGTTGCAGATACTACCAAAGAACACTACCTTAGAGCACATAAATTAGACAGATGATACAGATAAAGTATGATGCAACATATGTCTATGTCAACCATTGTGAGTACTGATGGAAGATGCTCCTAAGTCATGGAAAAAGTGGGCATAAAATATCTAAAAGTTTTAAGTATATACTTCCTAGATATGGCCTGATCTATAAACTACAAGCTTCTGGTTAATTTAAAAACTCAATTCAATTATGAATTTTCTTGATCTGTCTCTTCCTTGGTGTCTGATTGCAATTAAATATTCTGCTCCCACAAGAATAGAGCTACTGTTACTGCAGTAATGTATTCAGGTTTTTATGTCACATTCATCTTGAGCTTTTCCAATAAGAAATGTGATGATGAATTCAAATGTGGTCTATGCTTCCTCTCATCTTCCCCCAGAGGAAAGAATCATATGTGTAGTGAAGTGGTTTTTGCTGATTTATTTATGTTTAATACATGTATTGTGCTACTTGGGCTTATAGTAGAGAAGAAATATACTTTACCTTTCATCTGAAAGAGGTTACATGGTGATATTATCTATGTATTTCTGAGTTATCTTAGAATTGTTATTGTGAATAGGAAATTGTCTGCAGAAAAAACCAAAATCTTGTGAGTTCTTTTTTTTTTTTTTTAACAGAGGAATGTATAGTGTTGAATTATATACAAAGTTCTTAAAAATATATTTCTAGTTTAAAATAACTGAATGCTTGAGTGATTAAGTCTTGCCCATGGAACAAGGGTTTTGAAAATCTTTCTTCTAAAATATATTAAGTACCGGACCATGGAAGATACTTCTTCCAGGAACAAACTAATGCAGTGCCAGAAAATCAGCTTTTATAGCATTGTCAAAGTATTTCCAGCTATAACACAGTTTTACTAGCAGATGCTGGCATGAACATGAGGTTCTAAGCTTTGAGATTTTTTATTGTTATTTTTTTCTGTCTATGAGAAAAAAATTTTGCTAGATGTATAGCAGTTAACATTATTTTTAATAATCCTCCAGGATCCTGTTGTAGAATCAGTTTCTGCTAATAAACGCAAGCTTAAGCTGTGTGCTTTTGAACCCTCCTTTATGATTAAACTATTGGAGAGACCCTGGAAGTAGCCAAAAGTATGGAAAGTGATACAGCTGTATTGGCACAGTGGTGTTTCTGAGGTTGCTTTTGTTGACTGGCAGGTCCCACAACATCCCAATTGCTGCACTACTCTCAGACACATGCTGGTAGCTCTTTCTAGCACATTCCTGTCCATGTGACTGGCTAACAGGTGGCTCAGGCACTTCTGTGCTATAATTCCTTTTTGTAATATAAGGAGATGAAGGCCCAGAATCTAGAAGCATGTGTGAACCTTTCTTCTGCTGAAATCAATGGAGATCGATCTATATGTTCCGTGCTTCTTACACTAAGCCACTTGATCAACATAAATAAAAAACTTGTGGGAGCATGGGAAACTGAAACTGGAAAGACTAGGCAAGGATAAGATTTTTAAGACTTATTTTTTCTGACCTAAAAAATACTAAAATAGATTTTTTTTTAATGATCATCGCACCTTTATATATATAATTTTTTCTAAGATACTCTCAAACTGTTAAGCACAGGCATGTCACAGTCATTTTGGGAGCAGTCTTTAACCATTTACTTGGTACAGATTCTTTCTCAGTACTTTTTGAACTGCATCCACAGGCACTTGAACATTCATTAGGGAATCTTCTTTACCTCCTTCTCCAAGGAAAGGGATATTAGTTTCTTTTACCTCAGTCTTAAATGACTTCTTTTGGCTCAATCATTGGAGGATAGATTCTGATGAACAAATTTTAAGATGAGAAGTAGTACTGATGGGAGAAGTATGCTTATTTGCAAACTACTGATCTTATTAACAGAGAGACTTTGCTAAAAGCTTGATGCAAAATCCAAGATGTTAGAAGACACTAGTGCAGTTACTGGAAAAGCAATAATCTTCAAAACCTACTTTTCCCTCATCTGCAGAGTGAGGAGTTACATGTCACAATGTGAATTCTAGCTGATGATCTCTAAATTCTGGAACACTTCAAATATATGGATTAGAATTACACATAGTTGTGGCACAAAAATTGGAAACTCAATCAAGCTGTTCTGTTGCAGCAACATGCTGAGGCTGTGATGTTGAAGTAACTGAAATACAGGGTGGAAAGAAGAAGTTATGCAAAATAAACATAAAGAGTGCCAAACTATCACTTTATGAGCTTTATGAGCTGCTCTTCTGGGAAACAGTCTTAGTGGTTGTGATACTTCTTTCAGGGAAATGAGTGTATGGAGGGTTAATGATAAAACTGAATGCAGATGGATGCTATTGCCAGCAACATCACACACCTCTGCATTATATAGTGTTCTGAGAGAGAAGTGCTTTTTTCTGTTTAGTGTGTTTTTCTTTTTTTCTTTTTTTTTTTTTTTTTTTTTGGGGGGGGGGGGGTGGGGGTTTTTTTTTGTTGTTGTTTTTTTTTTTTTTTTTTTGTTTTAATTATTATTATTATTTGGCTGTTGGCAAAAACCGTGAAAGCAACCACAGCATCCACAGAAATGAACCACACACCACAGGGAGTCCTCTACAGAGTAAGTTACCCAAATAATTCCTCATAGGTTTTTTTAAACCTCACTCTGTGTAGGAGTAAATGTCAGCTTTCTCACCAACCTGAAGCTGACACTAAGAGAACTTGTGTATCTACTGTCATTGAGTTATTTCTGCTTATATAACAGAGGAAAATAAATCTAAGTGTCAAATAAACAACAGACTCTTTCAGTACAACAGATTTAATTAAAACAATCTATTTTGTGATAACTATTAATAGCTGACCTTCAACTAGTTCTCAACAGAAAATACAAACAAGATTATTTTACCTGATATAACTGTGTTCTTGAGAATTTTTTCAGTCCTTTATAAATCAATGATGCATGTTTATTTAACCTTTATAACCATGCTATTTTCTGTAAGCATACCTTTATTTGAATTCATGTATGTGCATTTATGTGCCTGATGTTATTTAGAAGTCCTCCTTGTCTCAGAAGTAAGTCTGTAACAGCCTGTCCATGCAGATTTTGTCCAAAGGATTCCTCTTGTAACCATGCAGAAGCTCTGTGGACCAGAGCTTTAGGATTCCATGTGGATTATTATTATTCTTTATTAAAAATACAAGTAATTTGGCAAATTTTCTGGTTGTAATAAACCCAAGTTGATCTATACATAGAAAAGCCTGTGTCTCGGTGCAACAAACAGGGGAAAAACAGTGTAATGTATAAAGAATGGTCCTTAATCTACCTAAATGTGACTACTACCTGTTAATGATTCAAAATCCAATTCATATTAGACATCAAAGAAAAAGGCAGAAACTGGGTTTCTAATGTACTTCTGAAAACTTACAGAAATTAACCTATAAACTTGGAAGATAAAGCTGCAAGTTCTTGCAAGCTTTTAAGGAGTGTGTAGAGAATATATTTTTATGCATCTGGCCTTGCAGTCATGATGTGCTTGTTATTTTAGATTGCTTTTGCAGACTGGATTGTTTAGAAGATTAAAAAAAAAAAAGCCAAACCAAAACAACTGAAGAACCCCAAACCTAAACTAGCACTTTCTTTTAGGTGTATTTGCTCATCTTTCCATATCTTCTGGAATGTTTGATATATGGCAATAATTTTCAGGTATAGGGATCCACAGAATCACAGAATAGTCTGGGTTGGAAGGGGCCCACAAGGATCATAAATTCTAATTCTTAAGTGAATGATCCATACAGGGATCAAAGCTACAACCTTGGCATTACAAGCACCATTGTCTAACCAGCTAAGATAATTTCAAGGTTTATTCATAATGTGAAAAATAAATGGTTTTCCTATCTTGAAAGATGTTTGGAATTGTAAAAGTCCACAAATAAATGCAGAAGTCTAAATCCTTAAGACATATATACAGTGAATTACTTCCAAGGAGAGAAAATATAATCATATTAAAACATTGATGCTTAAATACAGTCATAGCAGCTGATATCTAGTCTTGTCCTTATGACACCATCCATGTAGTTTTGGGCAATTGAACCACACATGTCCAAGGATTGAATCTTGTAATGTTTTGCTGCAGCTGAGTTCTGAAGGCTGAAGGACACTAACACTTTGTACTCTGAATTTCATCACCAGTTAGTACATGGATTTGACTTCTGCACCTCAGTTTCCTGTCCTCAAAACAGGGGTAATATCACCATATACCCTACTAGAATAGTTGTAGGAAGTGCTTCTACATTAATGAAGCACTGGGATACCCTCATCATGAACTTCTTAGAGAGTCCTCTAAGAGAGTAATCATAGATCCTATCCAGAAAAAAGGTTTGAATTGTATGAAGTAAGTAAAGCCTTGGGTCACGCACTGAATAATGAGGGTAAAAGAAGATATTGATCATCATATTGATCACTAAGTGAGTATCATACATTCATGGCCTGTAGAGAGGCTGAGGTCCTGTTGAAAATATGTTGTGTAATGGTGTAATTAAAGATTATAACATAATGCATATGTATGAGGGATAAAATTAACATTGCAATAGGAATCTCAAACCCAACATATTTGAGTGATTGAGCACTCAACCTAATAAGTTCTTTTAACATTTGTGAGTATGTACAATATATGTATAGATAGTACTTAATTGTGAATATAAATTATGGACTTCAGAGAAGAGAATTTTAAGAAAAAGCCTTTTAAAATTGTGTTTTCTTTGTTATATGTGTAGCCATAAATGGGTCCTTTCCAATAGAACACCACAGTGGGGTTGAAATCAATGGAACTAATGCATTATATCATTGAATCACAGTGATGAAACAGATTTCCTAGGGTCTTTTCTGGCAACTGGAGGTCTGATGTATCAATATTGAAAATAATCATGTCTTGTCACCAAAGAAATTTTTCTCACCTTCAGACTATAGATTTGGTCAAAAAGAAAGAGTAAGTGTGAATGGGATGCAAATTCTGCAGCCTACACATCAAAATTTTCCTCTATCTCATGTGGCCACATAGGTTGACATCACAAGAGTCCTTTGGGGACAAAGGCTATTGCATTAAACAGGAATGAAGACAATTGTAATGAGATCTACTCAAAATACTCTTTTTGACTTCCATACCATTAATAAATGTTCAGGATTTGAATCAATGCTTTTAATACTGCAAGAAAATTCATAATTTCAGACAACCAGATACAATCCTTTAGCTACTAACTATTTTGTTGTATCACTGTGGAGGGAAGAGGAAAAGAGAGAAAGAACACATGCTAATTATTGGCAGCTGTTTTTATTCTTCTACTAATTGAATAAAATCACAGTAACACAAAAGTGAGCAGAGGAAGTGAAAACGAAAGTTTTAGAAGCCACACTTACCTTTGGTTATGCAAAACCTGGATGGATTTTCTTTTTACTTTTTATTTTGTTTCCATGAAAAAAATTTAGAAAGAAAAATTAAATGTAGATCTAGATTTTTAAAACACCCTTTCCCCTCATCTCCTTCTGGACGTATTTATGTATGTTCCTCTATATATTCTTTCATTTCCGTAGAGTTTTTTAATACATTATATAGTATATTTTTATGGTTGCTGGATGTAAGTGCTTAAAGTTGCAATTGCATCAAATTATCTTGGCAGAGCATGTGGTTGCTATCCTGGAATGCCACATTTCTCCCACAAAGATAATTGTGTTCCAGAAGTGGGTGGATTGCTCTTGTTCCTATGCATAATATATAAAACACTTCAGGATCATCTGTGGGAAACAGAAGCTGCTGCTACTGTAATTGACTTTAAGGTGGTCAAAACTCTTTTTGTACTTTTGTCACATCCATTTGACCAGCGTTACTTTCAAACATGGCTGCAGCTCTTGGGTGGCCCTCTGTGCTTTTCAAATCATTCAGTGCTAAGGAAAATTTCCAGTCTGACCATTCACCAGACTCCCTGGCAGTCACATCCCAAGGCCAGAGACTGCCACTGCTGGGTCAAAGCCCCTTTGCAGTGGGTGGCTCCCATGACCAATGTGTCCCCCTTGGCTCCCCACACACCCACCCCACAGTCAGACCAGGTTTCCTCACTGGTTCAGCCCTGGGTTTCCCGTGGCAGAGTCTCAGATGTCTCGTTCCATAAAGCCATTTATTCACAGCACAGTAACACAGAAACAGCCCAAGCTGGTGCCCCCAAGGAGGATCCCAACCAAGGAACTCCTGGGCTTTTATAACCTCAGAGTCCATTTGTGGGCACATCTCTCTCTTCCTCTCCATGTCCATCCACCTTGCTGGCATCAATGATCTTCATCTTTGTTATGCAAAATGTTGGCAATTCCTGGCTCCTGGCACTCAGTGTTCATTCCTCTGACTGATGTCATCCACTGCTATCCTGTTTTTTGTACCAAAAGTTGGCAGTTCACAGCCTCTTATCTCAGGCTCAATCTGCATCTCAATCCTCAATTTGCAAGCTAGCTACCTGGACCAGATATATTCCTCAACATCAGTTGCACAAGCCCATATATAAAATGTATTTTTCTAGATAGAAAAAAAAAATTAAAATGTTTTGTTAAAAAAATCCGTAAACAGATGTAACCCCCTTTCCAGATGATTATAAAAAGGATTTGAACAGATTTCAGTATTATAGATAATCACTATCCAAGTTCAAAATCATAAAGTAATGCAGTAACTCTATAGGAAGTTACTATATTTGATCATTTTGTGCATAAATATGTCTTAAAGTACAAAATTTGACTAAGGATTTATTTTCTCATTAGTAAGTTCTCTTAGATCCCAACTGACTTAAGAAAGTCCTCAGTTAATTATCAAAATTTTAAGCATATACTTAAGTCACATTGATTTGAATAGAATATAGGTACATGCTCATAATCAAATATTTGATGGACATGTTCCCTTAAATGAATGCTGTTACTGGTTTGTGGATCTCCAGCACTAAGATTCTGATTCTACTCAATAAACTCATCATGAAGCCTTAATATAGCCAGAATGTTAATAAAAAAAAAAATGTGTTACTCCTATACTGCTCTTTAAGCCAGGAATATGCAAAAATCTGTTTGTTTGCTTTACGGAAAACTCAAAACTCAAAAGAGGGAAAACCCTCTTTTTCACTTATGTTGGTCTATTATATTAAATCAAAGTGGGTGTACCTTGCCAAAATATATTGAAATGGATGAAAAAGCTCAAAGCAAATAGAAACTGAAGTAGAGTTTAAATAACTAGGGAGACCCTGATTTTAGCTCTGCTACATGGTGCAGAATGAATGTAAAATCTGTGAATATTAAACATGATAAACAGTATCTTTGTAAAGAACTGCACCATTAACCTCATTTTATTGACAATTAACCAATGTACCAATAGACCGTGGAGAACTTTGGACTACATCAGCTGGTATGAAAAGAAAACTTCCTGCTGCAAATGTCTTTTCCACTGTCCATACCTATTCTGCTAAGTATTGAACTGGCACCAAATTGCAAGTAGTGTCATTGACAAATACTGCATTTAGAAGGGCTGATTTAACAAAGTAGCAGACCAGCAGGCTGGTTATGGAAGTAACAGCAGCACTAAGAGGATTTCAAAGCATTGTTAGACTTTCTAAATCTTTCCCTTATCATCTTTCCAATTTCTAATTTGCTCACTCATTCAATCTCTTTTCAGAAGTCATTCTGTTCCCCTCTCTGGAAGTCAAGTAGTAAACTGGAGTTATTCCCTGCTGCACTACCTTAGTTCCTTATTTTTTTGGCACATATATATTAATGACTTATTCAAGCAATTCCAGCACTTAACTTTCTGTATTCTGGGCAGAATGAAAAGCTGCAATGGGCTGTAGAAGTATGTAATTGGCGTTTATATGCTCTCAGTCCTCCTGCTAGGTATGACTATGCCAAATATGAAGATGGAAGTGGAAGAGAGGAAAACTAATCTGCAGAAAGCATCCCAAATCCAATTAGAAATGCTTGGTATGATAGAAATTAGCATTGAACCAAATAAATCCAAAGCTTTGGCAGACTGAAGGTATGAATGCCAGATGCAAAGCGATAATGTGTGCAAAGGTTGATTCGTCATAGGAAGTAGCAGCCAAGATATTGGTGAGATAACCGAGAAACCAGAGAGGTGGCTTAATGTACTGAAATACAGAAAGCTCTTTGGAAGGTGGTTGCAGAAGACATCAGCAAATGTATTATTGGTGGAATGCAGGAGGGTCTGGAGAGAAACAGCTGCTGGAGTAAGATTGGAAACAGGTGAAACAGTAAAAACAGATGTATCCCTCATTGATAAGAGTGTATATCCCATTCCATTTCATTGGGAACATAGAACAGCAGGCAGAGAGGTCTGTTTACATAATACACTATGCTGAATTGGAAAGGAATCTGCTAAAAATCCCAAAAAAAACAGCGATTGGCTTTGCATGGCAGAAGTCTGTAGAAATGACAGTTGAGAAAACAAGTTATGTGAATACACAATTACACTAGCAGCAGCAGTTTTTTTGGCAAAAGATATTGAAGACCCAGTAAATCATATAAACCTGATTAAATTAGTTTCTTGAAAGTCAGTGCATTATTCTGGTATAAGAGCCTTTGAATAATCCATGTAATATATACAAACTTTATAGCAGAATTCAGTCTGGGAAGAATGAAAAACAATTTTAGAGGTCAAAAATGAGAATTTGAGATACTCCTTGAATTTCGTGTGAGTGATTTTAGACAGGTGCAAAGCATTAAACTTAGAAAGGAGAAATAAGATACATACATTTGAAATAGGTATTAGCTGTGCAGTTGGATGAAAAAGATAAAAGGCTTAACATAGACCTCAAAATGAACAGAAGCCACTAGTGGGATCCTGCTGCAAAACAGGAAAATCTCATTCTTTAATGAATTAAGATGACTGTTGGATGTAAGAGAATAAGAAGAATTTTTAAATTTTTTTTAGCTCTTCCTGACTTTAGTGGATCCTTGACCAGAACAGAGTCCAACAACATGGTTTAGAGAAGATTGCGATAAGTTGCAGTAGTAAGACTGATAAGGCATCTAGAAAAAGTGAATATGAAGAAAAAAGAAAAGTTGATTTAATTGTATTTATGCAGTCTGTCAGACAGAACAATAACAATTTTTATCTTGTCTGGGTGCAGGTAGGACTAGCTAAAGCCTTCAACTCTGATTTCTAAGATCCTGTGCTTAAATGACTGAGAAATTCACCAAATAAATACAACAGAATTTTTCTACTCAACCAAAAAACAGAGAGGCCATTAATCAGGATGTTTTATGGAGAACTTCAGTGACTAATGAATTCTTGGTAAAGATGAATGAAAATAACCTGCCAATGTGAATGACATTCATTGATTATGAGAAAGTTACTGACTAGCATCAGAGAAAGAAAAATGCTATTCTGAAAGCAACTCAAGCATAACAAAACACTATCTACAGTTTCTGAGAAACAAGAGGGCTGGTGGACTGTGGCTGACACAGATGGGAAGGAAGAGAGCCCAGAGCAGTGCTTTTTGTCTGCAGTCTACTACTGGTACATTTATATAAAAGTACCAAAGGGATCCAGCGCAGTCTGAGGATACAGTGTGTGAACTTGGATGAGTCAAAATATCACTCTTGTCCCATGTGTGCCACGAGGGCGGGTTGCAACATCCCACATACAGGGTATGTCCAGGTTCAAACAGACTGAAAAGGGAGTTTGGGAGGGAATTTAGCTGGGGAGGGAGAAGGAAGAATGTTGGTGTTCTGAAAAACACATTTAGTTTTGACTTAAAAAAAAACCCAAAACCCCTACAACACTGAATGCTTATTGTAAATAAAGTTAAAAGAATTCGTATTCCCTTGACTTAGGCTTTAACTTTGGCCAAATTCCTTTGAAAAGGTGGAGAGTGAAGACCTACCACGCGTCTTCATTTCCAAACACAATTTCTTTTCTTATTGGAAAAAACTCATTGTTTCTTGAGGACAACAAGAAAAAGGTTAGGCACATATGTTAGTGTTTTTTAGTGGGTTTTTATAACCCCAACCACTAGGATACATGTTCTTAGTCTGTGGATGCTTCTACTTTATAAATCAATACCTAAGATAAAACCAAAAAAAAAGCAGCATTTTTTGAATAGAAGAAGAAAAGAAAAAAAAAAATGGAAAAAAGAAAAAAATGTGGAAAATGGCAAGGCTGAACTGTTCAAAAAGCACAAGAAGTAAGTCAACAAACTACTCCCACCTGCTGCGCTACTCCCTATTAGCATTTCTACTTCTCTATGAGAGTACATTAGGAACGACATTGCAACAGATCAGGGATTACTTACATGGAAAATACAATAAAGTGTCGTCAAACAAACTGTACAGTGGGCTCATTGCAATCACAGCAGTCAGGGATGAAACCTAAGAAATGGGAAGAATATTACTATTGTGTCAATAAATGTAATTAAGACTGAGATAATAATTTTATTCAGAATCTGTATTTCCTGCTTGCTAATGTTTTTCTCAGAAATTTACCTTTCCAAATGATGCATCTCATATTAGTTCTCTTCTAGTTCATTCTGTAGTACATTTCCATTAGAGACAAGAAGAAGAAAAAGAAACTATATTACAAACAACATCAATTCCTAGCATTAAGAATGAATTAATTGAAAGAAAAATGTGTTGTGAATGCTTTGTCCTGGTTATTCTAAACTCAAATTGAATTTTCACAAAATCTTTAAATTACCTGTGTGGAAGGAAAACATCTGCTTAATTGTTTGATTTTGTTATAGGTCTATTTATACTTTGTTATTTTTCTCTAGCTCAAAAAATTTCTGTATGAAACATTACCTTTGATGTATGGTGTACAATATTTCTCTAAAATATGTGAGTGGCAGAAAAAAACAACTGTGGGTCCAGTGGACCTGCTGTTTTGAGCCTTGGCTGTGGCAGCCAGAGGAGTGCAGCCCCTTCCCACTGTTGATCCTGAGGTCAGGCTCCCAGGCAGAGAGTAGCAACATGTGCTCCCATCCTGGGAGCTTGTTGCCAGCTGCATTTCATCCCAGCTTCAGCCCTGCTTCCTCACAGTGCTGCCTTCACTTGCCCTGCAGGTCCAGACCTTGTTCTCATGCTCCTGTCCAGCCATCCAAAGCCTGTGTCTGGACCTTGTTCCCTTCACTGGGCCTGATCCTGTCCCTGACCCAAGAACATCCTGACCTCTTGCTGAGAGAAGAGACTGCTCAGTGACTGAGTACCTCAGGTTCTACCAAACAGCAGTGCAGGGTTTAACGCCAAAAGTCCTGTTGAGGCTAGAGAAGCTGTGACTGCTTCTGAGGGTTAGATACAGGAGTACACCCTCAACACACCTCAACTTCCCACCAGGCAGGACTTGGGCACATTTGTCATCCCAGTCATCCTTATTGGTGCAATTTCCGTCCTGCACACTTGGCCGTGTGGAAGCTTCTGTGATCACTGATGGGAGCTGTACCAGCTGTGATTTTGCAGCAGGCGTGGGACCAGACAGAGACCTTCACACAGGAATATGTCCTGGTGTTGAACACAACATGTTTGCCGAAAGTTGAGCTTGTGTGATCATAGTAGTGGAATAGCTGGGAGACCTGACACATGGAAAGAACTTGGCAAAAGCCTCAAGGATGCCTTGGATCTCTCACGAGATTTAAAGGGCAATGCATCCACTTCCCTTAATTCAGTGGTAATTTCTCCATCAGCAACAAATATTGCAGCCACTGAGGAGGAGGTGTCAGAGAAGACAAATGGGCACCAAAAGTGTGCAGAACTGTGGTGAAATATACACAACCATAAGGAATTGTTGTGCAGGGTCTAGCTGTCTTCAAAGGATGATTTGTATCGCAGTGGCTTGGAGAAAAACTGAGTATGATAAATGTAAATGCATAACTTAAACCTAGTTAATTTCTTAATTCATTACAATACTTCTTTACTATAAGCAGCTTGGAAAATTATTGATTAAACAAACAAACAAATCCTTGCTTGATTTTCAGCTGGCAACTACTCCAGCCCTAAATCAAATGTTGAATCTGAGGCAGCAGTGTGCTTATCAGCCTCAGGTCATGTCCTTAATGCTCAATGAAAGGGAAACCTGTTTCTCATTCAGTGATTGCTCAGCTATAATAAACAGCTAACATTTTTTAATTTGATACTTTACATACTCATTATAGTCTGGTATCACATAGCAGTACAAAAGGTTTGACTTTTTCCCCAGTAGCCATTTTCCCTTGAAGTCTGAACATTTCACTGCTGCAATGTAATTTAAAGGGTTATAAAGTCTTGGTGGAATAAATTACAATATTTATAAAAATAGCCAAAACCAAAAACAAACTTAAAAAAAAGACCCACCCAGCTTCAGCACATGTACTTTTCAGTAGCCTCAAATCACACACAGGGGCACAAATTTTGGACTGGATACTTTAAACTCTTCCAGTCTTTATCTCCACAAGAGGGGTAAAGAAATTTACAGCATAACTATCTTAAAAAGAAACCACCTGATTTATTATGATACTTTTCCTCCTCCATATTTTTATCTATATATATATATATAAAAAAAAGAAAACAAGAAAACCAACCCACAAAACCATGTTGAATTTATTTACCTAGCTAGAGACTAGAGAGAAAATACTCATCAAAGTTCCTTACGTAACAGAACGACTAATCTAGTATCAAAAAATAAAACAGGCTTTCAGGCATCAAAGCTTAAGCCTTCAGCTTTCCTTCAGACTGTATTTCTACATGAGTCAGAAGGGGTGGGAATGGGCATGAAAGCTGTGTTAAATCATCCGTTGCAAAGGGAAAATAATAAAGAATTCAGGTTAATAACTAGAAAGAACTTTAAAATTAATTAAACAAAGCAACAGGACACAAGAGGTTATACTTTACTGAGCCAGGATTGCACATTGTGAAGCATAATACTGTACGTCAAAGCTTATTCAGTCACCTGAGGTATCTATTAATAGATCACTTAGACATGGGCTGGTATTTAAAACAATTCTTAGTCACAAAAGCCTTTAGGATTTGTTGACAGTTTGTACATACTCATTAATTGTGGCAAGCAGTTTTTAGTGGGAATATAGTGTCGATACACTACCAAAAATAATTTTGTTTCCTCATTGTAATCTCTTCTAATTTCAGCCTCCACAGCAGCTCCTTAAGGTCTTCTACATTTGATGAAGGTCCATTTTCCTTTACTTTGTGGGTTGTTTTTGCCCACTGATGTTTCTTTGAATACCCTCCATCTGTGTCCTTTTTACTATGATGTTCAATACATGACCCTAAACTCTGCCTTCATTCAATTTACAAACATTTTGTTTCATTTCCTTCATCAGAAATGAGTGAACTGATTTTCCAGGCAGGAAAACACAGGCAAGGTGATGGGGTTTTTAGTAGGAAAAAAAGAAATCAAATTTTTGATCCCCTCCAACACAGCATGGAAAATAACCTGTCTTTTGCTGTTAAAAACCAACCATGAAGCTTGAACACTGCTATCATAGGCAGTGTGATTGTGCCTATTTAGATAGAAAGGTTGAGTGTTTTTAGAAATTAGCTGGAAAAAAAGTGTGCTTCTAAAAAGGCAGACCACTAAAATTACAGAAGAGTAGATGCTGCCTCATGGCTTCAAAAATAAATGAGTACTCTAGACATGTGTCTCCTCTCTATAAAATGTTATAGCATAAACCACAGACTAGTCATAGATTGACAGTGTCTCTCAAGATAAGGGAAGGGCAGAAAGGAAATCTAGAATGAGGGGGGAAGGAAACGAGGGGAGATAAGTGACAGAAAAAATAGAGGCCTCAACAAGTGCTTATATAAATATGGGGTTGTAGAAGGAAACAGAGGATTGTGGAGGTCAGAGGAATAGAAAAGCCAAAGGAAGATATGAAGTCAAACCACCAGAATAGAGACAGAAAGAAACAAAAAGGATGGGGCAATTGTTTTTTTCTTTTTTTTTTTTTTTTCTGAAGACAGGTTTTGATGCTTAGCTTTGGTTGACATTCAGGCTGAGAATAATCTTCTGCCTGTGAAGGGAGACAAATGACACATGCAGATTAGAATTTTGCTATGAGATCAGATTCATGATCTTTTATTCCAGAACCATCTCCAGCATTGGATATATATTTTTGATACAAGAATCTTAAGAGTCCTGTAGTAGCCAATCCTTGTATAAGCTCTCCCATACAAGTCCCATCTATTCCCCAAAAGTTAGAAATAGTTTCAAGATAAAAGCTTGTCTTGTTTTATTCCACACATATGATCCACATATTCATGTTGTTCTTATAAACCTCTAATACTTTGAAATTTTTCAGTTCTTTGCCTCAAATAATACAAATTTTTGGCATACTCTACTGGGCCTTGTACTGATTTCTTCTCTGGAAAGCTGTTTCTCTCAGCTGGGAAAAGATAAAGGTTTTTGAAAACTACACTTGCTATCTTCTGATATTTCAGTTGGTGCCTGAACTTAGCTGTGGTGATTTGGGTAAGAAATTACCGTGTTTGATACATGTACATCTAAATTACCATTTAACTCAAGTGAGGAAGACCTTTGCAGCAAATTTTCCCACTATAACCACTTTGGTTTGCAATTGGAGTTATTTAAGGATACATAAACTGAATTACTTTGGGATGAAATTAATCAAAATAATTCCATCTTCTATATGGAAGCCAGAAAAAGATGCAAGAGAGGAGATAATCTGAAGTAAATCTCCAACTAACTGTGTATATTATGGACATCAGTTCTCAGCAACAGCTGTTTCACTCAATAGATATGCTCCTATTGCCTAAAAGAAGCTGTTAATGCAAACATAGCCATAACCGCCTTTATCAGTTTTACAGGAATGAAGTTTTTCATGGAAACTCCTTTTTGGTTTTTGGTTTATACTCCCCCAGTATATGTTCTATTCTTTATACATCAGAAGAAACAAACCAGTAACTTGAGGTGAAGGAAGTTAGGCACAAGTGAGTGCTATCTAAATTTGTGGGGAGCTCAAATTTGTGGTGGAAAAGAGGTGATGAAATTCAGTAACTGATTGAAAGAGGGAGCATCGGTGAGTAGAGATTTGGAAAGATTGAATCTCCCTTGAGAAGATGAAAGGACAGTTCAGTAATTGGGGACAAAAAGGACCCATTTGGAGGGCAGAGAGGAAAAGAGAAGTAGTTAAGATAGCATAGTTGTTTTCAGATCTTCAGTTCAGCTCAAATGCACTGGAGTAGTGATCTGAAAATAAAAGAGAATGGGGTGGGAAAAATGCTGTGTTTTATTTTATTGATACACACACCAGGATTTTTTTTACCATAAATGCACATTTGTGATTGCTAATTTTTTTATAAAGAGAGTTTATAAACAGTCATATCTGACCCTCTGGTTATACACTAAAAATAATTAACGTTTTGGCAAAGAACCTGGACTTTTCCTACTCATGTCAGGTATACCCAGACCTATTGTGCATGCATGGCATAGTGCTAGGATTATACACTGTAGTATTATTCAAATATGCAAAGTCCCATTGACATAATAGTCAGGGGAGAGTATGGCTTAATGTATCTGTAATCCACATATTAAAGCTCTCTAAGTATGATTTGACATGACAGTCCATAATGCCTCTAAGCTTTAACTTCCCATTGTGCCTGTGACATATACTCCACAAATTACAGGATAAGACTGTCTTGTGAAACTCCATTTCTGATCCATATTTTCAGTTGAATTTATTATTTATTATTTATTTGCATGTCTCTCTCTTTCTCTCTCTCTCTCTCTATATATATGTCTATAGCTTCTACATATCCACCCTGACAGGATGGGAATTCAGAGATGATTTCCAGTCTTTAGTTCCCCCTGCTGTGCCTATATGTGTTGAAGTTAAGTAACCCTGAAAGGCTTTAGTATGTGTCTGTGCCATCAGCAGGAGAATAAAAAAGGAGGTGTATATGGGAGCACTAATACTTAAACTGCAAGCTGCCAACTCTACTGATATATCACAAACACTCAGGAAGCAACTGGATTCTCATCAAGCAGTCACTAAATATGGTAAGTTTCTACTTCCTAGCCCACAGTTGCAGGAAGGATCCTGGAGGGTTTGAAAGCTAAACCTTTCCCAAAGACATGGATGTCAGTGCCATGGAGTTAGTGGAGCTGCTCCTGGTGGCAATTATGTTCTCCTCTGTGCAGTCCCCTTGCTTTTATGAAAAGGTGAGATTGCAGCTGCTGGGGAGGGGCCGATGTGTGTTTCTTCTAAGGACTGAAGAGCAGCTGAAATGGGTGATAGTGACCATAACATGACAGACCTGCTGCCAGTAACATCTATGATGAACTTATGCAACTGCCCTGATAATTAAGTTTGAGATAAAAATGCACATTTGAGACTGTCTGGTATCATCTGTGGGTGCTAGAACCTGTCTGCTTGCACAATGGAACAAACTACTTAATGGTGTATGCTTTGGATGTTTAACTAGGCATGTGATGATTTTTCAACAGTGTTAACAACAAAGCTGTATCTGTCAGAATTAGAAGGCAGCTCTAAAACCAGCCCCGGCTAGGTGGTTTTTGTATCCCCAAGGAACTATTCTTTGAGATTTCGTGATGGGGAAATGAGTGTATCCTGGCAGGAAACATATGTGGAGGAGGAGGAACCCTAAGTAAAAAAAAATCCCTTTTGAATCATATGTAAAATAATCTCATAATCAGAATTTGTCATATATATATATATTTATATCTCTATAATCTATATATCATCTGTATCTATAACTCTATCATCTATATCTATATATCATTTATTTCTATATCTATGTAATCTATATATGCACACATAAATACTTATAAAGAGAGAGGTTTTAAAATAATTTGAGCTTAGAGATCTCAAAATTTTATGACAATGCAGCCCTAGTCACTACCTTAGGGTAGGAAGAGAGAAGAGTCAGGCAAATGTTATTTTAATAACCTTAGCAGCCCATGCATTTACATCTCTAAGCCCTTCTCTGCTCACACAGACATCCTATCATTAGCTACATCTAATGCTCCAAATTTAATATTTTGTCTTTTCCTTAAAGAATGAGAGTGCCTGTCTATATGATTAAATCACTATTTAAAAAAAGTCTGTCAGTGTTCTTCCTATACAGCGGATCATGTTGAGAAATATGATAGTCCTCATTATGCAGCACTCTTTTCACCGGGCCTGATTGGGTTCCACAAATAGGAAATGTTCAAATTGCCAATACTCATTTGCATAGCTTGCCTGTTTGCCTGCTGCTTTTCCACTGGGACCTGTCCCAGGCTGCCTCAAAACCTTTCAGTGAACACTTATATTAGTCTGTTTTTTCCACTCTTGTACTCGTGAACCGACTGATGATTTTTTATGGTATCTTTTAAACATTTATCTCCCTGTTTACTGCCACCAAAGCAACATGTTTCCCGAGTCTTGTCTGTAGAAAAAATGCACACCAGAGACTCTTCCTTTCAACAACTTCTAATTAGGCAGCTGAGGCTGAGGCCTGAGCAAAGCAATTTTAAGGGTAACTTCCTTGAGCTGGCTCCAGTGCTTCCTGCTTACCAGAGCTCACTGCCTAAGAGGCTTATCAGCTAACTTCCTGCTGGTGAGACACTTGCCAATCATCTGACATTGCTCCTTCACTGTATCAATGAGCTGGACTGCTGTTTTGAGAATAATAAGGAGTAGAAGGAAGAACTGACCTTGTACAAAGGAGTGTTATGGCTTGCATGCAGAACACAGCCGCTGTTGCGAGCAATGATTCCCTTTCTAGGGCACGCACAGTATTAGGTGGAAATATTGCTGTTTCTGCCAGGAATGCATGCCAGTCTGGCCTTTGCACAAACTGTCTTTTTTGGCTCTTCATATTGGTTTCCTTGAAATTTTTAAGGGATTTTTCACTTTTCCCATGATGAAGGGATGGTTCCCTTCTGTTGTTTTCCTTCTCCTAACTTCACTGCCTGACAATGTTATTCTAAAAGAAAGCAAGATTTCTGGTATGTTGTTCTTAATTCTGCTTTATTACAAAATGACAATTCAGACAATACAAGGATCCTTAAACTCAGAGAGGTATGCAGCATGTAGCATCAAAAACTTTTCTGAGAACTTTGGACATTGACCTATTTGTCTCACAGGTGAAATTATAGTGTCTCTCTTTTTATTGCAACTTGGATAAGAAATAGAGGTATTTTTCTTTCTGTTCAGTTTAAGCAAAAACTCTACGCATAGAAAGTATAAGTTTTTTATTTTTGCTGTTCCATCCCAAACTTTTCCCTCCTTATTAAACAGTTACATTGTTATTCCTACTAAACCTAGTATATCCCATTAGTCAGTAAAGCAAATGGGAGGGCAAACCACAAAAAAGGTATATTTGAAGCTATATTTGTTATAGAATAAAAATGTTAATCTGTCCAGACTGGGATTTTGTAATATAGATTGGGGGAGGGGGAGACAACACCACCCAACAAAGAAAACAGATAAGAAATTATGACTTTGTAGTGTTCTCTTTTTACAGAGCTGTTCCTGAAACAGTGCCTGTATTTATGCAATCTATGAAGAATTCTGTAGGCTTTGTACATTATTTTTTACATTTTTTTTTATAGTGTCTATTTGAAACTACAGAATTTGTTGAAGAATTAACCACTATCTAACGTCTTGAAGTTCTAAAACAAGGAAACACCTCTACTAAATTTAAATAGCTACTATAAACAAGTAGAGGATGTTTACCATTCAATCAGTTCTTCCATACATTTTGTGTGATGATATATCTAAACCAGCTACATTCTTACTACAAGCATTAACTGACTTTATGGAGCTCTGTGCTCTCAGGGTTACTCCAATGGAGAAATGAATGGTTTCTGAGATAAGTATATTCTAAATACTCAGGCACTTAGAGAAAGATATGGATAGGACACAACTTTATCCTTTTTGTAAGACTTTGAGACGGGGAAGGAGTTTCTTCTGATTTTTCTTTTTCCCATATGTTAGGCCATGGCACAACTCATTTCTGACCATGCTGCCTTATGCTTTATTGGCTGCTTGCCTGTTCCTTGGGGCAATTTCACAACATGTCTTGAGCTCTATTTGATTCACTCCTCTGAGGATGATTTTGTCCCTTGGTGCCAATGTCTGTAATATAATTGCCTGTGTACAGGCTGCTTGCAGACAGAATTCTTCTGCTGGGTACATTTTGACACACCCCATGTGGTCCTCAGGGCTTGCCAAAGCACTTGCTGCATTACAACCTGTTTTCTTATCAGCAACAAGTGCCTTCCATGATTTTTTTCCCTCCTCTGTTGTCCAGACATTATTTTTGTAAATATACCTGTATTTTGGGGGGATACTTCTCTGCACAAAAAATTAGTTAATAGCTAAGGATAATAAAAGCAATCACAGAGTTTGTTGGATCTTTATTGTTACTGAGTCACAATAAAAATTTAAAGAGAGTGTAGTTTAATGACATTGATTAGATCCATGAAAAATTCCAGGCACAACAGCTCCCTATCTTTTATGCAATCAAGTTATTCATCCAGAGACAGCAGAACTGGCTTAATTTCCCATTTTGGTATTACTAACTCCACAATAACCTTGAACTAAACCAACAAGTTATTCTAGGCAAGGGCACATCATAACCTTTCTCATTGAGACTGTGAGAATGCTCAACACAAATCTGAAGAATAGTGTATTAAAAATGAACACAAGGGAAACATCACTAGCTCAGTGGTTTAGGCATTCACTGAAATGAAACAGTACTTTGTTCAGGACTCTATTCAAACAGCTTTTTATGCATGTTACCTTTAGTGATCTTTAGGTAAATGCATTAACACTATAGAATAACAGGGAAGTCACTGCACAATCAATACCTCTGAGTCAGGCAAGAGCAGAGTTGGGGGTTTTTTTTGCCAGGATTACAGTACTTTCATTTAAACATCTAAATTCCAAATTCCACCTTATCATGAAAGTCTTTGAGATTAAGTCTTGTTGCTTTGTCTACCTTAAAGGGAATACTTTTGCTTATGTGAATATTATCAGTTTAGCAGGCATTGGTGATCTCAAATGAGTTTGCAAGTACTCTGGGACTCTGTTTCTGGTACTTAGAGCTGTAGGTTAGTTTATTTCCAAATTGAAGCCATTAAAGTTACTGTGCAAGTATTCAGAATGAATAACATCAACTGCAATGAAATTTATTTTTTTTAATACTCAATCACATATTTATGGAAAGGTACAAAATTTGCGCAGATATCCCAGCTGTACATCTGTACTTGTTGCCTTTTTGATATTACTCAAAAGTTTTGAGTTGGGATGAACCTGCTGGGACTAACACTATTAGTGCAAACAAATTATATCAGCGTAATAATTGCATGCATCATGCAGGCACTCTGTATGGACAAACTGTAAAATGATGGAATATGTATTTAAAGATCCAGTCTGTTGCTTGTGTTTTCTTTCTTTTTGAGCAGTAACAAGAAGGAAACCTTGTAGTATCATGAAATTTTAGAAACAAAGAATGAAAAAATGACCTGTGATTACACTGTATTATTTTTCTGTTTCTTATCCTTGGACTGAATGTATAGACACACCAAGTGTAAATGAAGAGTCAAGTAAACCCACTTCTTATAAATTACAAATGGCTTTAAATTCATTTAAAATTTTTAAGCTAGGTTGTCACTCTGTCTACCCAGTTTTCTACCTTTATCTGTAAATATATTCCTATTTGGAAAGCAGTAATTCTTTCTGGATATAAGTGTCTAAGTACCTGTTTAACTGAAGTGTACATATACTTATGGCTAGAGAGACATGCTAAATTACCTGAATTTAATCAAGTAATTAATATACCCCATTCTTCAGAAATACCTTCTTATTTTTTAATGAAGTTTCATTCCTTTTGATTGGTAAAAAGCCAAGGACCTCCTTCCCTCCAGTCTCTTTCTTTTGTACTTCAAAAAAGAAAAAAAAAATCTTCATGAAAGAAAAACAGTTATGCTTTCATTTTAAAAGAAAATGAAAAGGAGTCAGACTTTCATCTTAATGTTAATATTATAACAGAAATATTATAACAGAAATTGAATTACTAATTAGTGACTGGTACAGTGAGCTAAGGTTCGGTTTCTCACCTGCTGTACTTCATTACATCTCTAGAACAGTACCTTCCTCATCTCATCTGTGTGGTCAGCCAAATGTGAACCTGTTGCCAGGCGTCTTGGTGTGCTGCAGATGCCTAAAGTGCTAAGTGCTAAAGGGTCTTGTGCTTACATTCTGAATCATGTACTCTTAAGTGATGCACATATACACACCTTCAGCCTTGGTTCCACCAAATTTGCACCAAAACAAACTCTTCCTGTGCATTAAACAATGAAGGCTTTATGTCATAAATTATCCTTTTTTGGTCCTGATGGGAGTGACTGTAGTACTTCCTGTGGAGGAAACATGAAACATGATAGATCCTCCAATCTTCAACCCTTTCTTTCTCCCTTTGAAAATCCCCCCCCTTAAAATACTTTCTCAAGACAGGATTGCAGATATGGGTCTCCTCTCGGTACTGTGGACAGGGATGAGAGGGAAAAGATTACTGTTAAGCCTCTCTTTAAGGCTCTGTTCACATCAAGAAAACTCCTTTTTTTCATAATGGCATTATCAAATACAGTTATTTGTTTCATGATATGGAGTGCACTGCTTGGAGGATCATTAATAATTTATTATCTGAGATTGAAAAGATACTTTTATGCTTGGACATTGTATTGGGAAGATAGCATTCCATTGTTTTAAGAATTCAAGAAATTCTGAACAACCAACAATTAAGTGAATTAGAGCAAGATTATAGGATTTTTTCTTTTTTTTCTAGACAAATGTGGGTGGGCAGAAGTAAAGGGACATAAAAACCTTAGGTTATGTATACTTCATTATGACACTAAGACATTGAAGGTTACCCTTTCCCTTTCCCTTTTTGCAGTCGGATGAAGAGAATAAATACACACTGATGCTACCCACAAATTGGCAGCCTGCACAGTTCATCCAACAACAATGAAGAAAGAGCCTTTACTTGTAGTTGAATGGCACAAGCTAATTATCCCCGCAGAAGCTGGAAGAACTGTCCTCCCTCTTGAACTTTTTTGTGCTTTCCATTTCTGTATAGGTATTGTATTTGGCATTTCATCACCTTGCAGGAAAAGTATTAGGGATGTATGAAAGATGTGAAGAATATGGATCTGAGACAACTGTCAATGCAAACTCCCATATAAATGTATATAGTTTTAAATATAAATAATCAAGTCTATCATGAAGTTGCTAAATAGAACATTTGGTAATGAGCACTCATGGAAATGATCTAAGAGACTGGTTTAGAGCAAAGTAGTGGAAATTGTTCATATCAGGGAGTCTCAAGTAGAAGGCATGGAAAAAGCTTTTTCTACCTGAAAACTAACCCTTAAAGTCATGTTGTATATTTTCTTTAACTAAAATACTGTGCAGAAATATTATAACTGCCCATTTTTAAAAAGGGGGGATTTTTTTAAATTCTGAGAAGTAGAAAGAAAGTATAGAAAATTTTTTTTAAGATTTTAAGATTTTTAAGATTTGCTAAACTAATTGAACTAAAGCATTCACAAAAAAGGGATTTTCTAGCTGTAGGAGACTAAAAATACTTCGATAGAAAAATGTTAACAGGTATAAGATAGAACCATATGATCTTTTTCAACTTAAATTACTTTGCCATACATTTACAGTTGGTATTAAATGTTTTATCCCAGATTTCAGCTATTGAGAAAAACAAATTTCTATATTTTCTTATGGAAATTAACAGGAAATTCACAAAGTGTGCCACATCTTCTGTCATCTAGTATGAAATAAAATTATTTTTTATCATAGCAGGGAAATTATCCTGCATTGCTCACTATCCTGCAACTTTGCATTCTTAATGGATCAATCTCTTTTGTCATGTCCATGGATTCTTTGGTGCAGAGAGTCAGTATTCCTAAATACCATTTTCCAAAGGGCTGCTCTCATCACAAGGTTGCTTCTGAAGTTAAGGTATCAAAAGTATTAAAAGCACATCTTTGTAGATTTCTAGAAAACTATCCACTGTTCACCACAGTTGAAAAAAGAGGGACATCTCTCTAGCTCAGTACTGTGGCTGTCCCTGAAAAGGAGACAGCAACCATACTGGGTTCTGTTCTAGGATTTTATAGATGTGTCATTAGAAAACGAACAAATAAGTAAACAAAAACCCACCACCACCACCAACAAAGAAAACAACATTTTTTGGAAAAGAGATCAACACTGAGCTCTTTTCTACTGGTTGAATGCTCTCAGTCTAAGGAAAGTAGTAAACTCTGACTACCTTCTAGGACAGGAACTATTGGGTGAAGATAGAGCATGGAAGTATGATCTCCCTTCTTTTTTTCTCTTTTTCTCTTTTTCTCTTTTTCTCTTTTTCTCTTTTTCTCTTTTTCTCTTTTTCACTTTTTTTTTTTTTTTTTTTTTTTTTTTTTTTT
>VWYO01013209.1:166072-179126 GCA_013400275.1 Rhadina sibilatrix | reverse complement strand
TTCTTTTTTTTTTTTTTTTTTCCTTTTCCCTCTGTTCTGAATGAAAATGAATATATGTGTGTGACCAATGTGTATGGAACATGCCTGATGTGTGGTGTTACATGCTTGGTGCTTGCCTAGCAAGTTAAGCTTTCCTTAGGACTTAAGCAAATTAACACATATTCTAAGGATCCAGCCAGGCTCAGGTAGTTGTAGAGGCCAGGATGAAAATGCCTGAATGCATAGAAGTTAATCTGGAAGTTCTCATATTTTGAAAGGTTCTGGGGAATCACGTTTATATTTGCAATTCTAAATTCTACATAATTCTCATTAAAAAAAAAAAATATACATTTCTCAGAGTGTTTTATGAACATTTTTTTGTTTAGTTCCCTACAGGAAATCCAGCTGTTTGAGAAAAGTGAATTTATATCTTTATCATCTCATCATTATGCTGAATCTCTTACAGCCTTCACCCAGTTATTCTCTATCTCTCTGTGTTTGTATTTATTTTCCTGCACTCATCAGAAATCCAGTGGCTTTTACCAGGAGGTTTTGAGACAATCCAGCACTCTCTACAACTTCTTTAAATGAAAGATAAAATTCTTCTGAAATTGAAACCCTAAACTTGTGTTTAGCATTTTTTTCTGAGGTATTTTGTCCTGACTGTTGATGCATCTGCTATTAAGTTACTGACTACAGCAATGGTGCTTCACTCAGAAAATCACAAATGGACAAGGTTTGCAAGATATTTCTAGATAATGGCAATAGAATTCTAATATTAAATTCATCCTCGTAATCTCTGCTTTCTGACAGTTTTTGCAGAACTCAGGTTTGCTGGATGTGTTGAATTTAGTATCAAATTTCAGCATACACTCGGGATAAAAATGATGATAAAGCTAGAAAGGAAAGAATACTGATCACAGGCCAATGCACAGGATGTGGAGGAACTAGGATAGTAAGAACTGGCTTCTTTGATGTAAAGACAACTAAAAACCTTCCAATGTAAATTGTGGTGGGTTGACCCTGGCCAGCAGCTAGACAGCACACAGCTGCCTGCTCACTCTTTATCCTGAGCAGGGTGAGGAAGAGAATAGGAGGAACAAAAGTGGGAAAATGTATGGTTTGAGATAAAGATACTTTAATAAGCAAAGGAAAGAGGAAGGAAGGGAGAAAAAATAGAAAAGATGATGCAGAGCCAGTCAGTTACCACGTCCCACAAATAGACCAAAGCCCATCCAGTCTCTGAGCAATGAGTAGTCAGTACTTCTCAAAAAAAAGAACTTCCCTAAGGTTTTTGTTGTTAAGTGTGATTCCATATGGAGTGGAATATTTCTTTGGTCAATTCACATCAGCTGTCCAGATTGTGTCCATTCCCAAATTCTTGCCCATCCTCAGCCTATTCACTACAGGGACAGAGTGGGAAAGACAAATGATTGTGCAACTACTGCTCAGCAATAGCCAAATCACCAGTGTGTTATGAACATTGCTTGAGTCAAAAATCCAAACCAGCATTGTCAGGGCTGCAACAAAGGAAATTTACTCTATCCCAACAAGACCTACTACACCAGGTCTGGGAAATAAATTGAGAAATTAAGAGACTCAAACCCACCCTTTAGGCGCCTTTTTTTTTTTTTTTTNNNNTTTTTTTTTTTTTTTTTTTTTTTTTTTTTTTTTTTTTTTTTTTTTTTTTTTTTTTTTTATGTTTGATATGATTTTCTAGTGTTAAAACAGCATTTAAAAAGAAAAAAAAAAAATTATGATTACACATGAGGAAAAGGAAACAAGCCCACAAAAATAAGTCATAAAATATGCTACATCACTTTCTAGTATTTCCCTCAATATTTATTTCTATCACAAATAATATCAGGTTTGATTTCTGATGGTTGACCGTGTCAGAACTAGCAAAAGCATTGTTCTGTGAGGGTTTCCCACTTACATTGCTAATCAACTGTGGAGTGCTTATCAGCAGTAAGGATCCCATGGCTCTGAGAATCTCTCTGAATGCTCAGCAGATTTGTAGCTTTGCTCAAAAAGTTTTGTTTGTTTGTTTGTTTTGCCTTTTTTTTTCTTTCTTCTTTTTACAGGATACCCTTTAATGATCTTTACAGATTATCCAGAAAGTTACAGGCATAGTCAAAAGATGCCTTGGTTTAGATCTTGTTACAGTTTGATTTTTTTTTAGATAGATCTATTAAAACATTAATCTAGCTTTAAATTTTCCAGAGATGTGATGGGTACAAGATATTTAAGGGCCAGGAGATGTACAGACAATGTCTACATAATCAACAAAGACTTAGAACCTAGATGTATGCAAATTTACTTAAGCCTGATGTTAAATCTTAAGAAATATTCTTATATTTTTTTCTGCTTTATTTTTTCTTCTTTTTGTTTTTATTACAATAAGGGTCAAGAGCAATGGAATATAAAAATTTTATGAAAATTTTTGGGGTTTATTGTAGTTGCTGTTGTATTTGCAAGGCAAAAATACAAGAATCTCTGTAAAGATTTGAATTTAATTTGCAAAGAGAAGATAAGAAAATTTAGTTTGCAAATTCAGGGACATTTTTTCTTGAAGTAATTTGTATTGCCTGATTTTTTTTTTTTCTATTAGTGAAATTTAGGAAAGGTCAAAATTCCTGGTGAGGTTTGGGTGGATGCTGGAGAAAGAAAAATAATATAAAACGCTGACTGATGTCAAAGAAAGCTTGTTTAACTTCTGTAAATAATTTTGCTCAATAACAAGTGCTTTTTCTACACCTTAACACTTCTACAGTGAAATTCTGTTGGTTTAAGTAATGATTTTCCCTGACCATCCCCTCTATATTTCTGTTGAGGACTCTGCCCTCCTAAAGGCTCAGCAGAAGAGAACATCTGCTTTAATATCAGCACCTGTTAGTGCAAATCCATCATTTCAGACCAAAACACTGATGAAGCTTTGTAGAGAGCTGACCCTGCAATGCCACCTGTAGCTTGAAGAGCCAGGAGCTGGAAGGTATCGATGTCTGTCACAGGTCTAGGTGAGTGAAGCACATTGGCTGCAAAGACGGAGACTGAAGTTCCAATGCCGAAGATAGTGACAAAAATCTCTTTGACCTCTGTAGGTCAGAATGATGATATACAGGATATCAACCTGGCAATTCCACAGCTACTTGTAGCATGGAGTTAAAAGTGATTTTTAACAGATGTGTGCAGAAATAGACATGTTGATTCTGTCAGGAAGGCTATATGAGAAAGGTTTATTGTATTCAGCATCTTTTCCCACCATTTGTTACCCAAGATATATTTCCAATAACCAAATTTTCACTTTTTGAAAAAATGGTTTCTTTACTGTTTTCTAATTAAAAAAAAAAAAAAAGGTTAAAACAAGTCTAAAAATTAATCAAAGAAAAATATAAAACTAATTTCAGACAGATACACCATTGTAGGCCTCTTTTCTAGCTATTAATGAAAACTGAAGTGTGTAAACACTTCTAGCTTTTCCATTATATGATTGTTTTTACATAGGGAAAATGCTTAATTTTTTTTTTCTGCAAAATAGAAGTAAAATATTTTCATGACACGAAAGAGGGATGACAGGATTTAATAAAGTCAGTGAGTTGCTCTGAGATCTCGTGTCTGTGAGCTTACATCACAGCAATTTTTAAATTTTTTTAAATAAGTGTATTGAAAATTGGATGTACAGGATATCACCTGAGAACACACATTCTTTTAAGATTCTCTGACTGATTTCTTGTCCAGACAGGCCTGGATAAACCCCAGATAATCATCTGGATGCTTATCCGAAATGAAAAGAACACAGTAAGTTTGAACTGTGTTCTTTAGCCTTTGCATGAGGTTTCTGTGAATAGCACACAATAATACACAAAGACCTCAATGCTAGTCACTTTAAAAAGGTCAAAGAAAACTTGATTGTTTCTTGAAGCAAATGGAAAAGGAGTTATCTGTCAAAATAATGAAACTACAATGAATTATATCCACTGTTTATAACACTCTAAATCTGCAAAAAATCTGACAGATTTTGCAAATGATAATCCAACCCCTTTTATCTAGGTATAGTGAGTAGGTCTACTAGAGAAACATTGCCACTTTTGCAATTAAATGAGGCTTCCACCTCTTACAATAAATTAAATCAAAATAGCCAAGGACAATACTTCAGTTTAAAATTTTTATATAAAGTAAAAGACAATACAGGGAAGGAGAATGAACACACTGCCTAATAACCTGAGTTATCTGTCCTCTCTTTTGAGTAGTGTGGTTCAACAATATCTTGTTGTTTTTTTTTACTGAGTCACTCTCTTTGACTTATAGACATGGGTGGGATGAATTTTCTGGTTATAGGCCAGCCTTGTATATATAACATACATATACATACATTTAGCTTTTTATAGTTAGATTTTGACTTCTTGAGGGTGCAATTTTAAGAGTAACCATCTCAAAGCATGTATCATGTATAATTTCATCTCTAAAAATAGGTTAAGCTGGTGTTTAAACTAGTTTCAATTGCTGGCACTGTTTGACCTTGGAAAAAGTGCTATAGATAAGTGAATTATTTCATACTGTATCTTAGTGGTGCTGTCTGTTGACATTTCTGGTAGCATAGTAATCTTAGAATCCAAGACACTAATCTGAATTGAACTTGATTTTGTTTAATGTTTCTCATTAACTGACCGTTCAAAAGAGTATGTGAAAATTGCCTGTTTCAGCATTGCCTTTAACCAAACATGAACTTTGAGTTGCCATGCTACATCCAATACATCCAATACTATTCTTTGAAATTATGATATAGTTAATATCTGCACCTCTGAGGACTTGAAACACCTGCTACTGGAAAAACCTAGCAAATTTCTGTTGATTTCATACTGATAGGTTGCACTCTGACTAGGACTGGGTGGAGGTGTACACAAGAAATCTTTTCTGCTCTTATGTCTCACAAAGTTGAATACACTTCCCATCAACATCTGTGTGACTTTGTGTAATTCTGTCTGTTGGCCTCACATATCCTTGGATGCCTATAAAATAAGAATATGGGTTTGGGAGTTTTTGTAAAGAGTTTTGACATCTTAAAAATGAAGAAGAAATGCAAAGTACTTAGTACAAAGTTGTTTATCATCATGTATGAATATGAAATTCAGTCTGCTGCCTTATATCTCCCTTTCACAATGCAAGAAGATTATGAATGTTAAAAAGATTTTTTTTTTCTTAGTCATAATACAAGAATAACATGTTGTGCATAAAACTTTGTCAAATTAAAACATTATATGCTTCTTTTGGAAATACAGTGTATGTACATCCTAAACAGAAAATGTTTCGCTAGGTAGAGTCATTTTAGAACAAATGTCTTTGTCTATAATGTTTGGTTTTCCCTGATGAATATTTGAAGGTCACATTACTATAAGTGTTAATAAATTGCAGTATTTATGTTAGGTAATTAAATCTGCCAGATTAAAAAAAAAAAAAAATCTGATGCATTGGATTCTACGTTTTTCTATCTCCCCTTAGGTAACTCAGGGAAAAGAATTTCAGAGTTTAAAATAAAATTAATACAGATTTGTGCTTGTACTGAAAAAAATTTAAATGAGTAAATATTTTTTTCCAATTGTGTGTAATATGACAAATGCATTTTTGTCCTGAAACCATTTCAATTAAGATATTATGTTAATTCTACTTTTTTCTTTGTAAAAAACCTCAAACGTTTGATAACATGCTAATTTTTTACCCTGATGTTGTGCCAAGCCATAATGGCCCTAAGCAGCCTCATCTGGGATCCTGAACTGATGCCTGGATTTCATTTCAGGTATGGTGGATGTTCATCTGTCTTCAACTTTGCCTCCAGGGTGGACTATTAGATATAGTCTGTAACCTTGCCCTCAGATCTGCCTTTGGCCCAGACTCTTTGTATTTTAGTGGAACAGAAAGAAGCTGTGAAGGATCTGGAGCACAACTCTTTGAGAAATGGCTGAACTGGGGTTGTTCAGTCTGGGGAAGAGTAGGCTCAGAAGGGGCCTCATCATTCTCTACAAACTACCTGAGAAAAGCTGTAACAAGGTGAGTGTTGGTCCTTTCTCTCAAGCAGCAAGAAATAGAGTGAGGGGAAATGACCTTGAGTTCCTCTAGGGGAGGTTTAGATTGCCTCTTAGGAAAAAATTCTTCGCCAAAGTTGCTGTCAAGCCATGGAGCAGGTTGCTCAGAGAAGTGGTTGAATCCACATATCTAGAGGTTTTTAAAAGGCATGTAGATGTTGTGCTTAGGGATATGGTTTAGTGGTGCACTTAGCATTACTGGGTTAATGATTGGACTTAATGATCTTAGAGGTATTTACCTACCTAAACAATTCTATAATTCTAAGATCTTTTATGTAAAGTCCCCATCAGAGCCTTCAGTGAATGTGAAGGTTGACAGTCAATTGGGTTGTAGACTTCAACCTTCTCTTCTAAGAGTTTTTATCTGTCTGCAAGCATGTCACTACACAGGATAAAGTGATGTTACAGGTCTTAAATTGCTGCATCATACCAACCAGACATAGACAGAAGGAGTAATTCTCATAAAGACTACTCAGTGAAGACTCAGTTCCTAGACTAGGAAAAGCTTCTGCCTCAAAATCATGCTGATGAAAAAGAAATGTGCCTTCCAGTTTGTTAATTCAAAATAGTGCATATCAGGCATAGATTTATGATTTTAAAGGGTTGTAAACTATCCGTTGTCTCTAAAAGGGACAGGATTCAGAGTAGCATGCAGTTGAAATGGAATCTACTTAAAACTATAGTTAGATGTCTTTTTTTGGCTGTTTAAAATTTACTTTTATGGCATTGCACTAATGCAAGTAACCTAAAAGCATGTTGGTATCTGCACTTTTGATTAAAATTTCAAATCCATCCTGAAATCTTTAAAGCGTTGTCTTGTAGATCATAGATTTTCCATTTTCTACAGGTCTCAGGGTTTCAGTTTTCAACAGTCTTTACATAGTCTGTTTGCATTTCCAGTTTTACATTTCCATTTTTTTCATATTCATTTTCATTACAGCCAATAGAATAGACTGATAAACCTAGATAACTTATAAATGAAGTGAATCACACTTCAACAGTCCATGACTCTTCACCAAGAGGTACTGAGAATAAATGAAATCTTTACCTTATTTCTCTCCAGTTGTCCACCACTCCAGGCAGTCTTCCCCAAGCCTGTAGCTCTGCATGGAGTTGTGATCTGTCAGGTTCTAGCACTTCACCATGCTGAACTCCTTAAAATTGTTCCATGTAGTATTTGGAGATCCTTATTTTGGATTTTTTTTTTTTTTTTTGGGACAGAATTCTGCAGTGGACATTGATGTTTGTTTTCCCATTTTATTGTGCTAGAAATGTATTGAGTAAGCCAGAAATCTATCTCTTCACTCTGATTAAACCTATTCCAAGACTCCATGACTTTGGTCAAGTAAAATGAAAAATCTCATTTTTGCTTAGTGCATACTGTTGAATTTTATTTCCTACAGCATATGTAGGCATTCATTCAAGCTACTTTCAAAGCATTCAGTTTCAAAAAGGATCCTGGGTATTTGCATATTTTGTATTTGTAGGTCTTATTTTCTGTTATTTCAGCTGGGCACTCCAACTTGGTTCTGAAACATCCTTAGAAAAATGATAACTGAAGATTTAACAGGTTAATTTGACAAGTGATTGTTTCCTGCCTTGGACCAAGACAATTACTGTTTCTGTGTAAGGAGCACAGATTCTCTCATTCCTGTTTTCCTGAGATGCTGCTGGCCACTTTGAGACCTTGCTGCCCAGTTACATTTATTGTGAGCCTCATTGATATTTTCTTGAAGACCTGAATAAAGATTTGGGGTTTTTTAAATTACTGTGTTTGGAGTGTCTATCATCACAGAATATTAAACAGAATTATAGTTTTAATGTGCTTTGACATAGGACCATTGTCAGTCTCAGGGCACGTCCTTACTTAGCCAATCTGGTGTGAGGGAAGCACAAGGTGCAACCACAATATTTTGTCTACAGTATGTGAAGACTCGTTGTTATTGTAATATCTGTAACCATCTTTTTAATTTAGTAGAAAAATTTACATTTACTCCAATTGAAATGACAATTTTGTAATTTTTACTTTCTTTTTCTATCTTATGAGTCGCACAACTGCTCCTGTTGATGATTCCTGATCTCGTCCAACCCAAATATAATGTGTATAGAAAAACCAATATAGCCATTCCATTTGAATGGCCATTGCAATACCAACTACAATAAACAATGATTGTGCTGCATATTGCAATACACTACCATTAACTATATTTCCATATTAATTTTAAAATAAAAGTAATATTTTCAGAACAGAAATTATTTGGAGTGCTATATCATCTTCTTTTCCTTTCTGCACTCTATGGAAAAAAAATAGAAATTTGTCTCTTCCAGGTGTTGTCTTAATTCTGAACGTGCAGAGTTATTTTAATACAAAGACTCCCTTCTTTTTCTGTTGAATATAATGCCACCAGAATATAATACTTATGTGTATTAAATATTATAAAAGCAGTTAGTTGTGTGTCTTGCTTTCTGTGCTCATCTATTTCTATTTGTTATGTTACAGATGAATGGTAACTTTTGTCTCTCTGATAAAGTGATTTGGATAGTTCTCTCAGCTTTAGGTGCCAGGATGTATTGAAGTCTTTCTCAAAAAACATGTTTGTATAAAGTAGCAGAAGGTGACTGATTGACATAAAGCTTACATTGCCAAATTATAATGCTAGCAAATTACAGTACTCCTATTGACTATACATTTTTTTTTATTTGCTTTTTAAAGCTGTGAACAAGTACATTCTGAGAACTTCAACCAGTGGGTGATTAGAGAAAAGTGTTTCTCTTGCTGTGAACAAAGGGAAAAACAACAGTTTGGGTTTTTTCCCCTTGCGTTTTGATTTAAAGATAAGTAGAGTGAGGAAAAACCTTCTTTGCAAAATGCATGTAAATCTCTCCTTTTCTTGAGAGGTGATGAAGGGGGATGAGAAGGTGAAGTTGATTGTTTCCAGCATGCCAGTTCAGGAAATTTCTTTGCTTAATTTCTGTGCTTTTTCCCAGTGTCTTCCTATTACTCAGAAAGAAAGATTAAAAAAAATTTTAATACCCTCATTTGTGATAATTCTGTGGACGATTATATGCTCTAAGTGAGAATTACTTTACATCTATAACCTTTTCTTGTGCCAAGGACAATGAAAACTGCATTGCTGCATTTTGTGTTTGTTTGGTTTCTTGTTTTGGTGGGGGTTTTTTGGTGTTTTTTTGTTTGTTTGTTTTTTGGGGTTTTTTTTTTTTTTTGGTTGGTTGGTTGGTTGGTTTTTTCTGTTGGTTTGTGGAGTTTTTGTTTGTTTTGGTTGCATTTGATGTTACATAATTGTGAAGATCCCATTTCCTTGCATTCTGCTCAAAGAAGAATGGGAAGGCTCTACCCACTCTACTTCACCCTATCTCACAGTTTTTATAGCACCAAAAACAGGCAGAAAATCAGGGCCTATACCCTCTGGAAATATTTAGGAATCTATCCATTGCATTCAATGGGCTTTGGATAAAGGCCTAAAGCAACATAACACAATCATGGAGACATTTCCCTTTTGTTTAGAACCCTTTAAAGGCTCATCCTTTATTTTGTTTCTAAAGTCTTTGATACCAGGAGGATAATACCTGTCTGCGAGCTAAAGACATGAACAGTAACCAAACTGGATCAAAAGGATCAAAACACAGCCAACTTTCCAGTGCTACTCTGTGATGCAGAGTAATTGCTGTACATGGTTTAAAAGTGAAATGACTATAGTGTAACTCAAGGCTTCATAGAGGTGAAAACTCTTAAATTGTCTTCCTAAATTAATGAAGTCCAAATTTTATGCAAACTCATTACAGTGCTTGTTCACAGTAGAAAGTACTATAGTCAAAGCTCAGCTCTGAGGTGCTGATTTTCATGTTCTATAGCCTGATAGAAAAGATAGGTGCCATCTTTATTTGGGCAAGCCTTAAGAAGCACCCATGGGGGGAAAAGTAATAAAAGTTATCTTTCTTGCATATATTCAGAGCTGAATTCTGAGGTCAGTAGAATTTCCCAGGTGAAGAATATTGTGGAATGAAATATTTACTTCATGTTAGTCAGTAGAATGAAGTAATTTTAAAAGCAGTCACTAATTTCTTTAGTTCCACCTTATGAAGCAGAAGAGAAACACTGTAAGATTCTTCGAGACAAAATGGTACTTTTTTTGAAACAGGAAATATTTTCCTCCTCAATAACCAGCTAAGTGCTGCATTTTCCACTCTTTTCAGGAAAATTGTGTAGGATATTAGTAGCCTAGTTTAGTTTGTGCTTTGACAATGCATAAATAATTCTATATTGAAGTTTTGCAACATCTAACACATTTTATCCATTCTTTTGCTACTATGCCTAAGAATATTTATAAGCAAAGTATTTACAGTACATATGGTGTTCTCAAACTAGTCACACTTTTTGCTGTTTGTTATTTCAGGTGTGAAATACAACACCTAAGTCACTGCTAAGATTTCTAGTTTCTGCTTTGTTATGGTTGCTATTATTTTCTTATTCATTGTTTGGTGAAGATGACAGTATGGCCTCATTAATTCAATGGAAGATTTCATGGTAGGTTATACAATTAAAAGGATAATCACACTCTTTCCAAGTTTATACCTCCTGCTTTTATTTCTAGTTGAATTTGTGCTGACTTCTTCTCACATCTGTGTTTAAAATGTGTTGTATATCATTCTGAACACTGTCATGTTTCATTAGTCACTACAATTTATAGTTAAGGTTTTCATCAGAATGCTTGCCTGATCCAAATAAGTATATATCCCATTTCTTCTATTTTTGGTGGAGTTTAGTCTGGTTTCTTCAGACACAGTTTAATTTTCTGGCTTATCAGATCAATTTGTCACAAAGAACAGAAGCAGGTGAAAGAGCGGATCATCAATTCCTATTGTGTATGGGGCTGGATAATACTGAAATTGTGTTGAATTAGAACTCGATGCTTACTGGTGGGGAAGAGAGAGAGACCTGTAATATATAGCAATTTTCAGTCACCATGTAATACTTGGAGCACATAGAAACACTAGCTCTACTATACCTAGTTATTGATTGACAGTAGTGACTAAAGATGGAATAAATTAATGAAAACCTCAAGTTTCCTTAACCTTTACTCTTTGTTTTAGAGAATAAGAAACCATTAATAATTAGTACTTCCTTTTCATCCCTAAAACCTTTTTTTGTGTTTTTTTTTAGGGTCTGAACTTGAGTTTCTGACCTACGAAATAGTGGCATTTTTCAACCAAAGAGAGAACTGTGAGAAGCTGATTCTGTGGTTCAGATATTATGTGCAAACTAAGAAACTCTTATGGACTGTGTGCCTAGCAAGCTGTTGGTCAGCCGAGGCAGAGAAAAAAATGTCAGATGATTTCCATCAAAGTGCTATCCAAGTCCTACAATTATATCCCAGGAGAAAGAGATTAATGTTTGAAATATAACTGTGAAATTTGGAGATGGATTTCTTGTAGCTGGATGGTAGTTATTTTCACTTCATAACACAGTCATGAAATGAATAATTAATGACAATTAAGATCAATTTTTATGAATATACTTCAGCTTTTGGAGTGAATAGCAATATGTCAAAATAGTGTATCCCTCTCGGAGCCCTTACAGAAGAATACAGGAGATAAACAGCTTACAGCTTTTTGAACTTCAGGCTTATGCTCTTATTGACTCAGAGACTCATATAGTCCAGAATTACGTCCCAGGAAATAAATAAGCCTGGTGTAGAATTTTTTTAATGGAATTCAGATAGAAAGGAAAAGAGCACTTTTGTTACTGACAGTTGTCTTTGTCAAAGACAACTAAGGTTAGTTTTGACATGAAATTTCATCTCACGATAATAAAAGAAAAAAGTTTGGTGACTCTTCAACTCTGTACTCAAAATGAAAGAAACAAGAGTTTGGTGCCTTCTGACAGCTCGTTCCCTTCTGGTCATAGAAGGTAAGTGGAAGATAGAAAAAAAGGAGGGATTGTGGCTCCATTTATTATGCTTTTCTGTATAAGAACACAGCACTAGCAACAGCTTTATGGATTTTCTGGAATTACCGGCTATCCTGTAACAGTCAAATAAGTGGATTCATCTTGCCTAACTCCAAATATAAAAACATAAATAAATATAAACAAGACCAGCAAAAAGCACAAACATGATGAAGATGTATGCACCTCTTACCTACAAGTAGAGGCTAACACCGGCTCAGGAGACATCTTATGATTTGTTAACTACATGATGGGAAAGAGTAATAAGATGGAATTATACTCTTCTCAGTAGAGCTCAGGGTTGTTTTAATATGGTCTTTGTTTCTCATTATCTAAATTCAATTAAATTAGCATTATGTTAAATCTTTCCTTAGTCAAGTCTGTTTGTCCATGACAGTACTTGATAGCAGAATTCTCTGTCTTATTTTGATGCTTAATAAGCTTTTTAACCTTATTTTCTCCCTCCCTCCTGTTCAGAAGAGGGACTGGATAAGTGCTGGACAGCTGACTAAGGTCAACACACCACAGGTACAACTACAGAACCATAGAGTGGCACCAGATGGAGGGGACCTTGAAAGACCTTTCCAACCTTTCAAGGGAAGGGGAGCCTAGATGAGATTATCTCATAACCTGTCAAATTTCATTTTGAAAACCTCCAGTCATGGGGACTCTGTCATGTGCCTGGGGAGGTTCTTCCAGTGAACTGTTGTTCTCAGTGTAAATTTCTTTCTCATATCAAAACCAAGTTACAGTAGATCATCTTAAATGGGATGCCTACATGATTCCTTGCACCCACTGAGTGCATGAGGATGGCAGGTAATATAAACTTGGCAATTTCTCCAAAAGGCAATTACAATTTATTCCCGAAACAGATCTTATTTTTTAGAATTTGTTTAGGTGATTGTACAATATTGTTCAGCCTTGAAGACATGAGTTTTAAGCTTCTGCCCACAGGCTGTGCAGACCTGGTACTTTTGTTCATTTGGTAATTGTAATTAATTGTAATTGTTTGCATGGGATTAAGTAGAAG
>VWYO01013209.1:142471-162545 GCA_013400275.1 Rhadina sibilatrix | reverse complement strand
TTTTTTTGTGTCTGCCTTTTTAGCATCATTTCTTTTCTTCTTCTGTCAAAAGAGGATACACTCCTGCCAACAGCACAGTAGTCTGAAGAGAAGAGGGGCTGCTTCAGGCCAACTTGCTCCCTCTTTTATGTTGTACTCAAGGCGGATGGAATTTTTTTTTTTTCTCTTTGGTGAACTGGTACTTGGCTCAGAAATGTCCAAAATATTGTTACTGAATATAGGCAGATGATTGCTAGTACTCACATATTTTAATATATGAAAATCTGGGAAAATTTGGAATTCAACATAGGAATTTGGCATGTGTTTATAACACACTGTACTTGTAGCTTGCAAGCATCCAATTCCATTCTGGAAGTATAGATTTACATCTTCATTTGTGTCTCTTATGTTGGGCTGTGATCCCAAAGTAGTGGTAGCACAGACTGAATAATTTGAATAAAGAGATTTCCCATTTTCAAATACAGTCAGTCTTTGCTGATTAAGAAGTTTTAAGTAAGAAAATACTGTGACAAGAAAACAGATTGCAAAAAATGTAATGTAACAGACATTAATGATTAAGCATTAGAACTGGCCACAGGATTGGTTGGCAGAGAAGCTCTAGATTACTAAAGAAGGGGCTCTAATTCACCTCCCACCATTCAAACATTTGTAGTCATTTGGCCTGATGAATTCTTAGGAGCCTATTTTGCTCCCTTAACTGATATCTACCTTCAAGGCAAACTTCCAAGGGAGAAGAGCAAGAGCAAAGGACAATGAACATCAGAAAGTCAGTCTCTTCAAGAAAAGGGCTTGTTTTGTTTTGGTTTTGGTTTGTTTTCTTTAGTTCTGTTAAATGAGACTAAAATGTGGTTAGAAAAATCTGTGCAAAAAATATATTAAGACCAGAAAGCAGAAATAATTAGTGAGATTCTAAGAAAGGCATTCACCTAAGCTATTTAGGAGTTGAAGCAGAAGATTCTTAAAATGTATTTAGACAAAAGGTCTACATCTACATCTCTCTACATAGAGAGAGTGCCTTGAAAATACAAAATAAAGTCAGAATTAACCCGAGTACAAACACCAATAAAGTCAAAACCATCTGACATCCAAAAAGTTGAATATTTCAGAAACAGTCTGAGAGCTGAAGTATCAAAGTTTTGTTACTTTGCATCAGAGAAGAAAACAATAGACCTCTTTGAAGGGTGGAGTGCCACAGTGAATTGGGGAAAAAAGGAGACCATTTATGTGTTTTTATCTCTCTTTCTGGGATGCAATGTTGGCTAATTAGCCAAAACAAAAACAAACAAACAAACAAAAACACCAAAACAAAACAAAAGGTTGCTTTTCTGGGAAATAAGATAATGTATTGGGTTAAATATATATAATAGCTTTGGGTTTCTTTTAATTCTTTCTAAATATAATTTGAGAACAAATCAGTCATTTTAAGTCATCATGAAGTAAATTACAATTGCAGTTGAAACACAGTTTGTACTACATTTGAGTTGGTAAGTCTAACTATAAGAAATATGCCACTCACTGATAAAATGCTGAGGTGGATTGATAAACTAACATCTTATCTAATTCTAATGCCACTGACAGCGTGAACCATGAATCAGTACTAAAACTATGAGTACTCATTAAGTTCAGGGATTGTACAGTATGTGCAAATTTTTTTAGACCCAATGCAACTCAGTATAATTATATAATGTACAAACATTGCAATTACGAAGTATTGCAATTTCTTCAGAAGTTCATTTAGCTGTGCACAAGCTTACAATATACTTACATATTAGTTACACAAGCATTTTAGATGTAATTAGTGTCATAAAATTTGGACTGTTACAGAACATTTATGACAGCTACGAAGGAGACAGTACAGACATAGGATGAAAATACTGTTAGCCTCCAAATACATAAATCTTACACACTCTGAAGTAATGTCAGTATTTTCAATGTATTTTCAAGGAAAAAAGCAATAAACTAGGCATGAGCTTTCATTATTTATTTTTTACTAATTGGCTGTGCTATAACCAATCCTTATTTACCTCCCTCTTAGAATTTATAGATTTACTGTAAATTATATTTGGGCAACACAGCAAAATGAACGTAATTGTTTTCAGTGGAAAACCATGATATATTATGACACTGCCAGTATTATCCATAGAATCTTAGGTCTGCTGGAATTTCAAATATAAACCACCCATTTTCAGTGGTAACTTGTTCCAGATTTCTTTGGAGTTTGAATAAATTCCTTTCTCTTTCACTTGGATCTTCAGTTTTAATAGTCACCTCACCTTTGTTAAAGTTAGCCTTTATTATTGAAGTATTTTGGCCATATATTTTAGTTTGATACTAAGAGTAAGACACAAAAATTCAGTTCCTTCCCAGAAGAATGCAGAAGCTAAGGCAAAGTTCACGAAATAATGTGACAAACCTTCACTGTATTATTTCTAACAATCAAGGAGAGAAGCATAAGGGAGAACAACTTTGGGATTGATCTGTCAAGAATTGGCCTAGTAATCTCCTGCTGGAGTTATTTCTTGTCCTTGTGGGTTCAGACCCTTTGCCCAAGATGCACCCCTCAAGACTTAGCATTTGGTCCTAACATCCTCAGAAATTCAGTTATGTCTCCTCCTGCTCTCTGTAGTTTGATAATGGAATTCCAAAACTGCATTAATAATTTGGGGTTTTTTGATAAGATTCTTATGTTTAGTAAATACTGATGGCCTCTCCTTCTATCCATTTTTCTTCATTTTTTACATCCATATCTAGCATCCATATAAACATATGATGAGTTCCTCAGTTTAAATGCTATATGGAAAATGATGTTTTGTTTTGAATGCAATACATTGCTGTATAATTTTACTTGGTATTCCTAGTTTTCATGTGCTGAAAAATAATGATAGCTGTTGGCCTTCCATATTTAGTCACAGATTGCATAAGAAATGAGGAACAAATATGTTGGCTTTTTCCTTTTTGTGAGGGTTCTATGTGCTATGTTTTTTTCCACATGTCACTACACACAAAAATATGAAATAGATTTATATTAATAGTTTATTATGATATTGTATGTACAGTGGTTACACTTATATCTGTTCTTTTACTACAATTTCACTCTTTGTCTTAAGAAGGCTCTTATGAATACCCATTAGTCATAACTGCATTGAGAAAACTAAATTTGATTCTATGAGTTTATTTAATAATCTGCCTTGTCCTCCATTACAGTTAATCCAAAGTAAACTGGACTCAGGCATTCCAGGCCCATTTACATCAGTATGGGCATATGCTTAGGTGTCCATTTGTTAATAGAGATTTTCAGATGCTGTGCTTTGTTGCATGTGTTGAAGCAAAAATACACACCCTGGCAAACTGAGCATCTTCTCTGCCTTCAGTTTGCAGTTTACACAAAACCAGATGCTTTAGAGACATTCTCTTCCATACAACGCACAGTAAAAATGCATGAGCCCTCTGAACATGGACAGGATGGCCAATAGCAGTATCTTTTTGGAAAGAAAATGTCCATAATCTGAAAATAATTTGATACAACATGTCTTCTGTGTTCTGCATTATTTTTCAAGTCAAAACTAATTCTGCTGGATGCTGTATGATGCAGTATAAGTCTCTCTGTGCTGCATTCTATTGCATGGGAAAGATAAGTCTTTACTGTTATTATGTAAATGGTTTTTATACTCCCTGTATTATTGATTGGACTTGATGATCTCAAACGTCTTTCCAGCCTAGTTGATTCTGTGATGTTAATTGCTTTTATGCAAAATTTTTATTCTATTTTAATTCAACATAGGGAATTTTGCATGAAGTTACCTTGAAAAATGGTTCTACAGACTTGGTTAACTCTAGTGGTCAACTTCTGACATCACAGGGTTACTTTTTTTCTATTTTCCTTTTTTTCTACTTAAGCCTCAAAATACCACTGCTTAATATCTATGTGAAAAAAAAAATCATCCATTTCATGTGGTCCTCATCTTTTAGTATTTCTTAAACTTTGAGGAGATAAAGATTAAAAGTGAAAAGTTAATCACGGAACTCGATGATTAATGAGAAATTTTAGGCTACTATTCCTCTACTTAGACATGGACATCCCCTGAAAACATGATTTTTCCATCCATCCTTGGTTTCAGATTCATAGTTGGGTTAAAATCAGGTTTAATCTGCATTACAGCATCTCAATGGGGAAAAAAATCCAAATTCTCTTGATGCTTTCAGTTTTAGCTTTCAGATTTTTCAGATTCTGTGCTGCCTAAAGGTGTAGTTCAGTCCAGTATGCAAAGGGACCAAAACTTACAAAAGTGTAGGACCTCGTGACTAGTCATCTTTTTTTTGTGACCATTCTTAGTCCGTCTTGGGTGTAGCCCTGGTCAGGCTCTTGTTCTGCTCAAGGTGTAACCTAAAGGCCTTTCAATAAGCATCTACTTTTTTCTCTAGCTCTGTTCAGTCTCTGTTTCAGGTTATCCTTCCCAAGGCATCACTCTTCCTTGGTCTATGTAGTTAAACTATGATACTTTAAACACTGACACTGTTAGAGCTCTCTGTGTCTTCAAAGCACTTCAAAATACTTATCTCTGTGACATCAGAAAATGTTAGTTCCATTTTACAGAGAGTCTAGAAAAGTTGGCAAGCCTGTGGAGCGTGCCATTCCTAGAGCTGGCAACAAATCCTGGCAGTCACTCCCAGGTTTAGATAACTCTGCTTCTCTTCACTGTTTAAATAACATGATAGGCCTTTACCATTCCTGAATAATTCTGTTTGTCACTAGACAATTTGTCTCGTGGGACCAAAAGAGAAGAGAACAGTAAAGAAGGAGGAAGAAAAGGTGATTTCCTAGTTCTCAATTAAAAACTGTTTTAGAGCCACTGCCAAGGCAGCACAAGGCATGGGTTAGTGTTGCTGGGAATGACTACAGTCATATGCAATTATACATATTTATTTCAATAAGCTCATAGGAACTGGAGATGAAAAAAACCTTCTATACTAATGCCCTTTAAATGTACCTGAAAGCTGGGATACATTTAGTAGAGCTTTGAAACAGACTTGAGAGAATTTTGGTAAAGCTGTCAGTGTAAGCCCATCATTTTTTTCCCAGCATATTCAGTGGGAGCTTCCTCACTGGTTATTGAGGTAAAACACATTTTCTGAGTTTTAATATCTTGTCTTACAACTGACTGGTGCACCTTGATTGTTTGTACAAATGCTCATAGTATGTCAGTTGGGATTTTAGGGTGCTTTTTGAGTTTTGGTATTTAAGATTATATATCCAACTGCATTTTTGACAATCTTTCGAGATTGGCAGCTTGGTGTTTATTTATGCTATCGAGAAACTAACAAAAGTCACATACATTTATTTAAATTTTGACATATTTATTCAACAGAAGCGTCTTGTCAATGAAGTTGTTTAATCTTATATAAATTTCTTCTTCTGTTCTGATAAAATATTAAACCTGATTGCATTTGAGGATGAATTACTACAGTATAGTAATTGGGCTGTTTATAAACATTTAAATTCCTAAATGTAACATTATCCTTTATAATAATTTGTTGATTGAGCTGGCAGAAGACAATGGGTTTTGATTAGGTGGTGCTGTCTCATTAATATGTATGGTTCTCTTTCTCCATTTTGTTTCCATTTATTCCTGTACATTCAGGGTGGGGGAACAATTTATTTTTCCTTATTAATGGTTCTACATGGTTTTACATCATTTCAGTCATTCTTAGATTTCTTCTAATGTTCTGAGCTCCTGATTATCAATCACCTATTTATTCCTGTCAGTGATTAACAGTCACGTGAAATAAACAACCAACAACTTAATTAAACATATTTCATATATGACACTGGAAGAGTCTAGATGACCTGTAAACAATAAAGAAAACTAAACCAATCTCCTGGCCTCAGCTTCTCAACAGGGCAAGTTCAAATTTAATTTTGGCCTTTGCAAGCAAGCAGAGAGACAAGAGGTGTCTCATAAGAAATAGACAACATGGAATAATAAGGCAGAGCAGGAAAACATAGGCTTGCTCTTCTCACTTAGATGGAGAGAGAACACAGAAGAGTAGCTAACTTCTATGGAGGCAGCTGTTCTGACTCCATCAGTGATGGTTTCTTCAGAACATCACATCACATCACCCTCAGCAACAGACCTTTAAAATTATTTAATTTTAGCTAACATTTTAGGAATGAAATAAAAGCGACAAACCCAGCCATAATACTAGTAAAATAGTTTAAAAGTCTTTCCAGCCTCCAGGCAGCTACAACTGTTTGTTCATTTATTTATTTTAGGACAGGTGTGAGAGGAGTCTAGGGTTAGAAATAAACTCTGCCCATGGCTTGTTGAAGTATTGGGGGAACAATACTTCAATACTTGTTTTAGAGCTAATACAAGTTGATTTCTAATGGAACATCAGATAGTTTTGCTCTGTAGAGATTGATCTGCTGATGTGAGGAGAAATTTGGGAATGAAGTCTATCTGATCTGCATTTTTTTTGATTTTACCACTTGCTGTCTTTGCCCTAGCTTTGTAGTAGTTAGTATTTTGGGAGCACTTGTTTTTTGCTTTTCAGTTCTGCAGGGAGCAAGACAGCTGAACACTGGTCTTGGCTGGATGGAGCAACTAAGTAATGAAAAGCGATTTGAAGGTAAGTGTGCAGGTCTCATCACCATAATTATAAGCGGACTAGTGATGTGAAACCTGTTTCTTATAGCAAAATGATAACTTCCTGACACTTTTCCATTTCCTGTCTTTCTAAGGGACCCTTCTGCAAAGCAGGGGTGAATTTTCTTGAAATGTCTCAGTAATGTCTATTATAGTGACCAGGATGATCAAGAAGGTCCTTTGGGTAGCACAATGACTGAGAAGATTTTTTATTTTTTTTTATGCAGGAATCTAAGATGTGCAAGTCAGTTACTTTGAGCTTACTCTAAAAAAGCTGTTAAAAAAAGACAACCAAAAACTTCCACAGCAGAATTAGCTTGAAGTAAAAAAAAATTCCATGACCCACCGGTCTATGGTATGTACTGTAGCAGACAATGCTGGGCTATGAAAGTACTAAAAAGATACATTTAGGTATTTTTTTTAATGCTTCAATATAACTCCACCTGCAAAAACCACAAACAATCAAACAGCCAAGCAAGCAAGCAAACAAACAAACGAGAAAATAAACTCAAGCAACAGCATTGGTTGCTCCTGCTGGTCTGAGTCAACTTAGTTTAATCATGTCACAAAAACCAAACACTTGCTTTACCTTTTGAGGTGTAGCCCTGACTCATAGACTGACACTTCATCTTGGCCCAGTAATTCTTCCCATAAACTATTTGAATCCAGTGAATTGCTATAAACTACCGGCAAGTTTTAAACCTGCTCTGACTGTGCTACTATTTGTCTTAAACAAAGATTTGCGTGGACCTTCTTTTTCTGTCTTACATTGGCTGCACCCACATGAAAAATAGCACTCAATACATGCAGGATGTGGGAGGTAATTGTCTGGGGATTTTAATGGAGCAGAAAAATTCCAAGGTTTTGGAGGATGCTATGGGATGTTTCTTCTTGATAAGACATGAGAAGAAAGGCAGAGATTTCAAACTGATTGATTTTGGGGAGTACTGTGGGCTGTGTTTTGTATTATGCCTGAGCATGCCATTCATCCATAAATCTGTCCAAACCTTATTGAACTCCAGGGCAATGCATAACCTCCTGCATTTCCAGGCCATCCTGCACAAACTCATATGAGAAACAAAGAGATTGGTTCTGCAGTAGAGAAATGGTAAATGTATAACCTTCCCTTGTGAAGAAAGAAAGTATCTGATTTACCTTGTAAAAAAGCTGCATGAGGATTTGAACTAAAACAGTAATACAAATGTCAGAGTGGAAAAGAATTTGGCTATTTGAGCCAATTAACTGTACCATGTTTATAATAAAAAGCCACTGATCATCAGGCGTGGGAAATTGATAGAAAAGGAGCAGCAACACTTTTTTCAGCAGAGATTGTTGCTTTGACCATGCTCCTCATGTTCCATGGAGGAACAGGCCTCCCTACACTGCAACATGGCTTATTAGCAAAGGGGTTTACATTTAGCTCTGCTCTTGTAGATTACATCTGCATACTTTGTTTACTTTGATACTGTTTGCTTGAAAAATGCAATTTTAAAAATCTTAGATTACATAAAGGCACAGAGAATGAATGTTTAGATAGAGAACTGTAAAATATGTGCATGTATGCTAGAAAATTTTATATGGAATTAAAAAATGTAATTACATGCTTCACTTAAGCTTTGCAAGAAGTGTACTAGATGTAGTTTTAAACTCTTCAGTCGTTATGGTCTTCATAATTCTGTGGCTTAACATGTACAGAAATTGCATCTTTACCTCCAATTTCAGGAACTTAACAGAATGCTTTGCTAGATGAGAGTGAAGTTTGTAAAGTTGAAGGCTGGAAACAGCTGCTATATTTGACAATTTTCAGAAGACAAGCAAATTAAACTCTATAAAGCTAAAATAGTATTCAGTTTCTTGCTGTATGTATATAGTAATAAAGGTATTTTGTTAAACAGTTGTAAAGCTTCTTATGCTGCTGTCTAAACACTGTTTATTGTTCTTCCAGCATTACATCCTTCTAGCAATCAAAAATATATGCCTTTCTTAACACCTCATTCTCAGTCTGATTTTGCTTAGTAATTCTTCCAAGAAGTATTTGAAAGGCTACTTTCTTTCAGACATGACTCCAGAAAAATACATTTGAAAGACAAACATGTATAGAAAAAATATTGTGTCAAGGTATTAATTAATTAATTAATTAATTTTAAAATAAATTCAACATTCTAATGACTATAAAATTCTTTTGTAGATGAACATTTAAATAGACATTTTATTAATCTCTGAACCTTCTACTTAATTCTACCTCATCTTGGGTTTCCTTTGTGTTTTACAGTATGGTGTATTAAAAAAAACAAAACACATCATAATCAGTACATTATTCTCCCAGTAGTTGAAATATCTGAAGTAAAGAGTAGCTAATGCATTATCATTATATGAGTTAGAAGTAAAGAATTTGAAGAAAAGGTACATGAAGAACTCTAATGAAGCCTGTGCATGTCCTATGGACTTAACCATGCTTTAAACCAGCTCAGTATGTCCTTACTAGAAGAGTACTTATGCAGCTGCAGTTTGGTGTACATGAGTAATTTTACTCTATTCAGTGGCTTTATTCTCATTCTCAGCTGATCTGAGGGGATCCTATCACAATTACTTTTTCTCAATACATCAATGTAGTATATAGAAGTTATTCCAGGTCCAATGAGATTTAGCCTTCATTTGGGATGAAAGAACATAACCTAAGCCTGTTTGTTTCACCTTGCTTTGTTATGTCTTAAGGCCTGTAGTAAAAGCATTGAGGACAGACATAATTTTGTTTTGAAAAGTCTACAGCAACCTTGAACTTTAAAAAAAAAAGAAGTTAATTTCCATTTTAGTGCTTCCTATAATTTTCATCTCTCTATTTCCGAACTTTAAAACCCAGCAATAAACAGAGGGGTTCAAGCCACAACTATTTGCTATTTCCTCCCCATTTATGTAGACTAATATCCTTTTCTATTTTTTTTTTCCTCTCATCTGATATCTCCTCTGCAACTAACATTGCATCACAAAACTGACTGGGAGTAGCACTGATTGCAGTAAGTGAATCATTACTGTCCATCCATCCATTACTGCTACATCCCCAGGGCACTGACCATATCATTTTCCCTGCCCACTGTTTGCCATCCAGTTTAATGGCAATACATTAAAAGGCAATGGATGAATACAGTAATAACTAATGATAACAGGCACAGGAATGACATGCTTTATGGGTAAAAGATAAATAAAAGAGAGAAAAGGGCTATCATACTTCTTTAAATGGATCTTGAACTTCTCAGACTTGGCTTTAAGGACACTTGCAGCTTTCAGATAACTACATCAGGAGCATTGGCACTTTTTTTAGGAAGAAGATATAATATACATCACTGAGTTAGATGCATTAGAATGCACACCATGACAATTGTATGGCATTATTCTAAAGAGCATTGATAGTACATGTATATACTATCTAGTAAAGGGCATTAAAATAATTAAGAATTTCCATCTCATAATAAAAATTATCTGAGCACCAAACAATGCCATGCTTATAACCTAAAAATCTCAAAAAATTAATTTTTTATAAAAAATAACAATTATCAATAGTCATTATTAAACATAAATGATTTTATTTTAGGGGTATTTTTCCTATATATTTGTATGTTCATGTACAATAATGATCTCTTGGTTTGGAGTTTGGCTTCTTGTATCTTTAAAAAAATGATAAAAAAAAGTCTGCAAATCCCCATAACTGAGCAATACCTTCATTACTGCAGGTAACTTGGTACTGACAACCAGTGCTACCTTTTCACTTCTTAGCCTCTTTTCCACCCCTCTAATGGATGGATATTCCTACAAGACTTATTTGAGGGTAATGGTGAAATAGTCCTGCCTTCTGTTTTCTTTCCTCCAGTCAGTTGTTTAACATGAGAAGATCTTCCATTTTGTCAATCTTCATTTCTTTACTTAGAGCAAATTTGAATGATGATACCAAATTGAGTAAAATAATCAATACCTTAAAGAGAAAGCACTTCAGAGAAACCTTGAGAAACTGGAGAAAGGATGGATAGAAATTCCATGAAGTTCCTTTGGGGGATATGCAATGTCCCTCACCTGGGATGGAATAAACCCCAGGCCCCAGTACAGCCTGGGAGCCAGCTCTCACCTCAGAGAAGTGGTGGAGTTGGGGGGGTTGCAGCAAAGGACATGGGTCCTGGAGGACAATAACTGGAACATGGGTGCCCTGGGGCTGCTGGCAGGGTGGGCTGCACTAGGAAGAGCACAGTGGCAGGCTGAGGAAAGTGGTCACTGCCCTGTGGGCCATGTGAGAGCACAAGCAAGTCACTGGATTCAGAGCAGGGCTGCCCAGTGCAAGGCAGAGGTTGACAAAGTAGAATGAGCCCAGAGGAGAGTTGCTGTGGTTGTTGGGGCTGAAGAACAGAACTGAGAGATGTAAGCAAGAAAGGAGATGAAGAAAACTGAGAGTCTGAGAGCTGGGTTTATTCAGTCTTAAGAAGAAAGGGCTGTGGGGGATCTAGTTGCCATGCACAGCTACCTAAAAGCCTGGCCACAGGGACTTCTGACAGATGTACACAATGAGAAAACAGGATGTAGTTGACAAAGGGTATAGCAAGGCAAATTTATCCTGGATTTACACAAAAAAGTCCTAAATGAGGGTGGTTATCTCTGGAAGAGACTGCTCAGAGAGGCTGTGGATATTTCTTTTGGGAGATGTTAAACCTCAGCTGGTCAGTGAGCAAACAACATGCTAGATGACTCAATGATCCCCAAAGATTTCTTGCAGCTTGAACTGAAATTTGCTTATGTTAAGCTAGAATGCAGGTTTTTTGTGGTTTTTTTGTTGTTTGTTTGGGTGGTTGTTTGGGGTTTTTTTTAAGTAATATTTTTATTATTATCTGTTTTAAAATAATTATTATATTTATCTGCTATAAATGTAGATCTTCTGAAATTATGGGCTACATCCAGACTTCCTAAAATTTAGTCAGAACAGTAATTTTAACTTCCACACAACAATCCAGAATAGTTTTCCATATTAATCAACTAAGAATGCACCAAAAGGTAGCTCAGAGACCTTCACTTTCTATAATTGTGTCATTCTATAATTGTGTCAAGTTAATGCTCTCTAAAATCTAAGTATCTGGTAACATTATTTTTATCGTGTAACTATTACAAAGTTTTTTGCTAATTAGTTTGTCTTTGTAAAATCTTGTTGATGACCTTTTGAATTTCCAGGGCATGAAGCTGCAGTTATGCAAACTGGACTTGCCATTAACACCTGTGCTGAATTATTTCCCACTGATTGAACAGGTGTTGGGCACTGTGTAACTCATCATTGATTTGGAATGGATGATTTTGCTTCAGGATACTTCTGGCAAGCTGAACCTCTCTAGTTGTTTTTTTACTAACATAAAAAAGAAAAGGGAATGGACTTGAAACTACAGCCATCACTGAATAATGAGTGTTGGGGAAAAAAACCCTTAACTTTCAATATTGACAATCAAAGCAGATAAAGAATTCCCTAATGAGAAGAGAGCTATCTCATTTTGCAATCATTCTCTTGAATAGTGTGAAAGGAGGTAATATTATCTTAAATGGATATATCAAGTCATGAAACAATGCTGGATGAATTCTTCAGATTCAACTGCATAAGTTTGTAGCTGGCTCCAATTACTGTTTAGTAGACAACAGATTCATTTGTAGCTTGGAGTTCCAATTCTTGATAATACTCATGATAAGTAACATAAAAAAAAAAAAAAGAGCTACCCCAATACTTGAAAAACAATAGGTTTCAAGTCACTGGATATGCTCATTTAAAAGCATTAGTTTTATTCCAAGAGAAACTGTCAGCTCTGTTCCTTCAAGTACAGATCAGCAAAACAATATATTTAATTATTACATTATACAGAGATGGCAACCTATAATATGCTATTCATAATAAATGTTAATAAAGGTGTTTTCTTTGTCTTTAACAGAAAATAGTTTAGTCAACACTTTCTAAAAGGGCTGGTTTTTTTCCTATTGAAAAAAAATTCTATTTGAATGAATTTTTGGAAGAATTAGATTCTTATCTGCCCCTAGTCTGTCAGCTCTCGACTAAATTTGAGTTATTTTCTCTGAATATCTAATACAGTTTGGCTGAATATATTTCTGTTATAAAGTGATGTAAAGGTGGGTCATGGAAACCTGAGTCTTGAGCCATCAATTTGCTATTCTATTCTCTGAAACCATAATCTTCGGAGATTACTTCCCAGAAAGTGTCTCTTGCAGGTGGTTTTATAATCTGGCTAGACCTACACCGTGGATGTTTTAGGTTAGCTGGGGAGATCGAAAGACCCATAAAGATGTAAGCAATGTTAATTGCAATTTCCTTAATATGTGGCTGTCCCATGACAGAGAAGTTATATTTTGTTTTGATAGTTTTATTGCAACCTTAAAATGAGGGTGGGAGTAAAGGTGGAACCCAACAGGGCTATATTTTATTACAATCTGCCAAGGAAAAGTACCCCTGTTTAGTTGTTTTATATTTTAATGTGTATTTTGTACATATAGTCACTCTTGTATTTGTATTACTGACATTACTTTTTCCTTTGGAATTGTTTTATGTGAGCTGATTTGTGCCAGTCTTTAATGGTGTACAGACCTTAAAGGGAGGTTAGAGGCAATTGAAAATGGAATTAAGAACTTGGAAAAATATCTTGTGTACTTACATGAAAGTAAGAACATCCAGAAAAATAAAGAATAAAAACATATATATGTTCTGTAGAATTAAGTTATATAAATCACATGATGAACAGTCATATGATATATTTCAAAGGTAACATAAGTTACCTTTGAAATATATAATTTATTCCAGTTGTGGGATTTTATGACACTATATACCCTGAGATACTCAGAACAGCATTCTTTATGGGAAGATAGTTCTCATTTGCTGTGTAAGCAGATGTTGCTATCTAAGTCACCCAACCAAATCTTTGTTGTTGAAAAGAGAGATTTATGATTTGAGTCTCACTGCATGACCCGGTGATAAGTCCTGTCCAAAAGTTAAATATGGGAACTTTTCACAGACACAGGCCAGATGCTCCACAGAAGCTCATAAGTTAGAACAAGAATAAACTGACCACAATATTATCACTGCAATAAATTCACCACCCAGACTTTAATTGCTAGTGAGACTACAACACTCATGCTCTGTCCCGCAACATTTTAATTTTTAAACTTAAAGAAGGAAAGGTAGAAACGGAGCAGGCTGAAATTGTTATGCCTCCATGTGAATAAACTATGTAACCATAAAAAAGGCACACTTCCATATGAGGGCACGTGAGGCTATCTTTTGACTACTCTTGTACTCTGGAATTTTAATGTCCATGCTTGAACTTCTTCTGAAGATTTAAATTGAGATTGTTTTATGGCTAAATTCCAAAGTCTGCTGACAGAAACTGTAGTATCTGTACTAGAGAAATGAAAGCATTCTTTCCTGCTTTTGCTAATGATCAAACAGAGCTAAATTGTGATTGTTAGCTAATGTGTCACTCCATGAAAGCCACTGGGAGAAATTCTGCACAGATTTGCTGAGTGGATGGCAATTTGCCCTTTAATGCTCACAGTGCATTAGCTTCTATACAGTGTGTGTGTTTTGTTATCTTGTGTCTAGAGCAATATCGAGGCTGTTTCCTTTTCAAAGCAGCTCCATATGAGTCAAAGAGAAACTTACAAAAGCTGTGTAAAGTCTATTGAGAAGGGCAGTCTTTGTGAAGCAGCTAATTCCTACACAAACAAATATGAAGGATCAGAAGGTGCTTTATGCTACATTGTAGTTTTGAGTGTTATAAGCTCATGGAAAGAAGATGGGATTTAACTTTTTGTGCTCTCTCCTGCATTCCATGTCTAAATTCATATATTTGTGATACTAATTGGAAAAATCTGGAAGGAACTGCTTATAAAGGTTGTATATAGATATGTTTAGAAAAAAAGAAAACATTAAAATGGTTTGTCTCCACAGGACATGTTTACAGTAACAGACAACAAGGTACGACCTTTTATTCCCATGTTAGGGCTGATGGAAATTTGGTGCCAGCCTGCATGTCCTTCACCTGCTATCCCTGAGTAGATGTTGATTTTTCAATTTACAGGTCTGTTAAGAATTCATGGCAAAGTTAAATTATACATGAGAATGAGAATTTTCTCCTCCAGAGAGGAGAGTCTCAGTTTGTTGTGATATGGATTTTGTATTTTTAATTGTTAATATACTGTCAGAAAAAGACCATTTTTGTTTCCTCTCCCCATTCCTCTTTACCATATATTTCATTTTCTCCACACCAATTTGTTGTTTCAGTATGAAATGAAAAGTGGATTTAACATGGAAGGAAAAATATTGATGTTCTGTTGGAACTACTCATTAGTTCAGAGGCGGGGGAAGCTGGAGACTTAAAAATTTGCTTTCTATCAGTGTTTATCATCTAGGGTTAATTGTGTAACTCAGTTTTACTATACAGTTCATTAGAACTTTTAAGTCAAATTATTATTTTCACTCATGCCTGTAAAATTCAGATTATTCCCGCCCAAAATTCATAACATTTAGTTTTTATGTCAAAACCTTCACTAATGCTGCACTGGCTCTTACTAAAATTTTATTTATAAAATAGTTTTCACATGACGAAAGATGTCGATCTTTGGCAATAGAAAATATTATAACTGGGGTAAAACCCTTGACAGAAAACAGTATTTTGTACTGTAATTATTTTATTCTATCACACAGCACAGAGTGAATTTTGGAGCATGAACAAACTGTGAGAAGTAGATAGACTTGTTTAAAGATCAGTAGGTAAGCAAGTTAAAATATTTTCTATTGTTGAAGGGGAAGCACTGACACCAGTATTGAGCAAAGTGACATTTCATGAAAAGAGTAATCGGCAGGTTGAATTAAATCATTGTAGTTTGGGGTAGTTTTGGTATCTTCCCGCTTTATTTTTGTTGAGTCTTTTATCATAGGCTGAGTAAACTGGGATTCTCCAGAGTGGACGAATCCCTTAGTAAACTTCTCATGGCAGATTCCCCAACATAAGTTCTAGCCTTGTGCTGGAAGGGGTTACGATATAAGAAATTCTACTGCTTTGCAAAGAAGTACTGGATCTGGCATGTCAGTGTCAATTCTGGTTAACTTATTGTAATTCAGAAGTCCTCTGGGTATTCCATGTCCAGAACTGTAAGACAACTGACTTTCTCTTGGTATCCTATAAGAATAACTTGTGAAAAAATAAGTTTTAGGAAGTATTGAGCGATAATATTCTTGAAAGGTCTATTACTGTCGAGGGAAAGTAGAAAATTTTAGGAGCTCTAAATATGTCATTTTTAGCAAACTCATTCTACCATACACACTTCTCCAACACCAAGGAGAACTGTATAATTATGCAGCAGGTACATAAAATAAATTTGACATCTGATTGTGAATGAATGTCAAATTACTGTGCTGAAAAACACAAAAACTGAGTGACTTGCATACGGAAAAGCTTAAAAGGGATGGAAAATAGAATTATGTGAAGACAATAAAAGGTGTTTAATTCCTCCCTTTGCATTGTCACTGTTTGAGTAGCAGTTACATGGCAGATAACATGTGCATTGTAGCAGAAACACTGAAGAAAGCAATTACTTACTGATTTACTGTCTTCCTAGATGAAGTGCATGGTTTATATTTGCTGGTAATATAATATGTATATATAATGTATAGTAGCATGGGGCAGAGAAGAACACCTTGTGATGCACAGTTGTTCCTTCCTTTTGGAGTAAGAGAATGATGGTTGTGGATAATTAAATTCTGCCAATGAAGTACCAGAACTCAGAGATCCCTTATAAATTCAAGCTACCACAATTGCTTGACCTGCACAGAGAAATCATAGAATGGTTTGGGTTGGAGGGAACCTTAAGAGGCCATATAGCCCAATCCCCTTGCTATGAGCAGGGACATCTTCAACTTGTTCAAGTTTCTCAGAGCCCCATCCAATCTGACCTTGGATGTTTCTAGGATTGAGTCATCCACCACCTCTACCATTTGTTTTATTGGCAACAGGCCCTGCTAGGAACTCTTTTCCCATCTTTCCCACCAACTTCAGTGAGAATTTCACATGGCAAATCAGGACAGCACTGGCACATATTTCACATGAAAGAATGGACAATGCCAAGTATAGGGAGAAAGGTACTCTTGTGGGGAAAATCCAGAGTGGAATAAGAATACATAACAGACATAGGAATTATGTGGTGAAGCAAACATATTTGTATGAAGTGGAGAATAGCTGATGCTGAACTTTTGTATGGTGCCTCCAGCATCTGTTTGACATTGAATTTTACCTCCAGTAAACTGTGCCACTGTAGTTAAAAACAAAAAAACAAACCAAAAAAAAAGAAAAAGAAAAATCAGCACCAGCAAGAGATACTCTTCTCAGCAATCTTAATGGACAGAAAGGACAAGAACTCTATTGGTTGTAGTTGTAAGTACCTGTGTTCTCAAGATGATCTCTAGATTTCTATTATTATATTTTATTTTGAGTATTTTTTAAGCTACAGGAGAGAAGGTCCTAAGGGCTTTGTGAAACAGTGTTTTTAAGTAACTTATTATAAAGGGCAAATTTTCATAAATAAGTTGTAACTTAATTTTTGGCTCTGGTAAGAGACAAAAACTTTGGGCTGTTGTATGCTAAAAGGGTGGTTTATGGAAGGTCATCAAGTACATGGATCAACTTTATCCTAACTAAAAGGATTTCAGCTATTCTAGTCCATATATATAGATCTATGTAAAAATATGTGTCTCATCTGATACAGTTTTCATTTTTGCAATCTTGTGTGTGCGTGTCTTGAAATTATGTGTTTCTTTTTTATTGTGGGCAGAAATTCCAAACTTTGGAACACCAAGGGTTAAGTTGTGAAAGCTTTCTAAGGCAGGAAAAAAAAAAAGTGCCAGCTTTTGTGAAGGAATTCAGATCTGTCCTTCTCTTGTCATTTAAAAAATGTTTTCATGCCTAAGAACTTGAATAAAAGCAGTGACAAATTCTTAATTTGAGCACACAGATGCTGTTTGTGTACGCTATTTTCTTTCTGTCCACAAAAGTCATCAAATGCAAAAAACAATTTGCATGCAGACTTTTTCATATGTATAAAACCGTGCATATGCAAAATGAGTGCTGATAAATTAATGCTCTAGAACCCAGCTAATGTAAAATTTTCCTTTTATAAAAGTTTTGGTGGCTTTTATGAGAGAGAGAGAGAAAAAAAAAAGAAAAAAAAAAAAAAAAAAAAAGGAAAAGCTTAAAGCTGAGTCATACAGTTCCGTCTCAGGAAAGAAAATTAAGCAGAAATATCGTTTAACTTCCTAGGGGAAGTTAAGGGAGATCTATCATTAATCCCAGTTCAAAAGCTGAGAGCTACAACTAAGCTTAACGCCAGGAAGTCAGCCCCAGCAGAGACGGTGTCTACCCAAAATTCGTGGCGGGGAATGTTCAGTATTAAAGAGCCCCCATAATACCTGGGCACGGTCCCGTCGCTCCGGGCCGTCGGGGGCAGGACGCGCTCTCCATCGCCCGGGCCCGCCTCGGCACCGGGCTGCGCTAGCGCCGCGGTGAACCAGGCTCGGAACGCTTGGCATTAATAAAGCTGTCATGTACGCTCTGCAGGTGACATAAAACCTTAGAAGATGGCTGGCCAATGGCAGGTTCCCCTGCCGCGGCAGACGCGCAGGGTCTCATCGGCAGTCAGCCTGCGTGCCCGAGCAGGGCTCCGCTCTGCCCGCCCGCACTGCGGGCACCGCTCCTGCCGGGATGCTCCCGCCTGGACAGCCTCTCTCCCCCGACACGCGGGACTCAGCTTTATGGTACAGGCAGGATTTATTCTTGAAAGGTCTATTACGGATGGACGGGGGAGGAATTTCACCTGGGGTTTATTAACTGGGAAAGCTGGAGGCAGAGCTCGGTTACACGGTGTAACATAAGGTGGTGCAGGGGTCTAATATCTGTCACGATCAAAGGCTAATGCAGATTCAGTGGGCACTGTAATATCAGCACTAATAGTCAATGTTAAATTAAGATGTATTATCTAGGTAGCATACATAAAGAAAAGGGGAGTCCTGAAATGTCATAATCACTTTAATTAGAGTGGTGTTGGAACCGGGGAGGAACGCTTGTCGCCATAAGGAAACGATGGTAAAATCCTGGGCAGTTTTTTCTGGAAAACACACTGTTAATTACACTGACATATGCTGAAATGAGACTGTATAGTTACTCTCCTTGATGAAACGAGCTCTGTGTTTCTTTTGAAACAAGATTTGAAATAAAGTACATAAATAGAGTGGTAAAAAACTCCTTTAATACTTCCTGTCTTCCCTCACCCATATATTTCCCTTGTAGTTATTTTCAATCTACAAATTAATTAAAAGTGCAGCAAGCACAGTATATCTGTGAAAGTTGTCTCTCTCCCACACTCTGCACTTGCTCAGAACATAAAGGTTGTAGAAGTAAGAGCATTTAATGTAAAATTGCTTGAATGCATGAGTGTGAGGATTATTGCAACCCAGAAAGGGCAATCGTGCCCTGTGTAGTATCACACACCATCATCATTAAAACTCAGGGCTGGAGGGTGCAATTTTTTAGTACAGTTTTTATGTATTGCAAACTATATATTACATACATATACATATATTAGTTAACCACTTGGACTGCTTTTTCTTCTGTTTCCAATATCACAACATAACAAGGTAGGGATTATGGAGTATCACAGATCATCCTTGTTATGCATAACATGTTATCTGTGCTAAATTAGAAAACAGGAGGCAACAGAGGGCAGCTGGTAGTTGCCCTTTACTATAATCTCCCAATAATCTGTTTTATCTAGCCTGGTCTTCAATTCTAGTTGTAATGATGAGTCAACTTTTTCTCCCCTGACAAATTATTCCATTGTCTAACCTTCTGGACATTTCTGCCTAATGCGTAGTTTTAATATTTAAGTTTTGAATTTCAGAACATTAGTTCAGCTATTATGGTAAATGTGAAAGCCATCTCCTATCAATTAACAACCATCTGGGAGAGATGGAATTCAGAAATGAAGCAAAGAGTTGTACAATAGTGAATGATGAAGTGAAAAAAAAACCCCGTCAACCAAATGAAATGGGGTTTTTGAACATACTTTCTGGGACAGGAAGGTGATGACCTCTTCAACTTTAAAAAAATTGTGTCTTTTACACAATTATACTATTCTTGGATAATACATAGAATTCATAATTGTCAGTGTTACCTGTGTCAAAATCATTAGTAAGTAGAATAGCTGAACATTGTGTTAAAAAGTAACAAAGAAAAAGATTATTATTTGGAATTGTAGAGGTGCTGGTTGCCTTCAGGGTGTTTTTGAGATCCTCAGTTTTTATTGCCTAGATTTTTACAGAATACAAATGATTTTAAACATTATCACTTAAAAAAAAA
>VWYO01013209.1:101908-134766 GCA_013400275.1 Rhadina sibilatrix | reverse complement strand
TTTTTTTTTTTTTTTTTTAATGCTGTAACATGAGTCAAACTAGTGAGTCTCATACCTAGCTTGGTGCTACTCAACACAGAATGACTATCAAAAATCTCTGCTAGATCCTCATTTGCTATACTTCATTTTAGACACTTGGCACATGTTACTTGAGTATAAGAATTATTTTCACAATATGTGCCAGTTCTAAACTCTGTCTGAGAATAGCACCTGCTTCTGAACACCTATCTTTTTTTTTTTTTTTTTTTTTTGTGACCGGTGAAAGGTATATTTCTATTTTTTGGCAGTGCTTATGCATCCACTGTGGGCCAACATAAGTTAGAAAAAGGTCAGTGAAGTAATTTAGGAAATGCAATTGCAACCTTCTGAATTAAATATTTTATTCATAATCTCTGGAGTGCTATAGAAACATGACATTTTCTGCCCATGAACTGAATTTCTATACATACAAATATAGATATACCCACAGATGCTGAATAATTGCAGTGCATAAACATGAACTAAATCTACGTTTTATATAGCTGTATGATCTTTTAAAGGTTTTTTTGATTTTTTTTTTTTCAGTTTGATGAAGTTTTACTTTACTTTCTTCCCATCTTTCAAACACTTTTGTCTCTTTTGGAAGCCCAAGATTAATTAGTTGATTCTCTCTTTTCTAATTCCATCTACAGTTCAGAGGCACATAAAACCACAAAGCAAGATAATAACCAATAAATGGAATAATTAATTCAAGGCACTGAAACTAATTTTAATTTATATTTCTCAAAGATTCTCACTAGGGAATGGAGAACCTGGAGTTCTAGGGACTGAGCTGCTCCAGTTCTGGTTGTTTTGAATATGTTGTGGACAGAAACAGTTCCTCTAAAATAGGAAATTACGACAGCTAAAATCAGAGGGGAAATTAATAAAAAAAAATTCAAAACCTAGCAAGAAATAGGAAAAATTTAAGAATTAATTCAATCATAACCTATCACTTTTAATCAAAACTATTTTGTTTGCCTTCCAAAGACAACTGAATATCAAAATCCCTGATGTCCTACAGCCTACTGACTTCTCACTGCTCTGCTACTTGGTGACGCACACCCTTGCCACAACTCACATCCTGCAGACAAGTAGCCCATCATTTCTGGCCCTGAAACCAGTGGGAAGCACCAGGAATCTCTGCTGCACTGGGCATGCAGAGCTGCATCTGCCTGCAGGAGCTCCTGGTTCATTAGGGTCTGTAATATGCTATGGTGGTGGCTACAGTGGGTGCTGGGGCTGTGCCAGCACCAGAAACACACCCTGTGTGTTTCTGATGCCAGAGCTACCTGGAAGACATATATAGTTATCTGTTATATATATAGTCATCTCTTCCTGGCAGGCATGCCAAAGTTGATTGAAGAGTTCCCTTGGTCCCTGGACCAAACCAGATGACCCAAAATCACTTTGCTGAGTCAAAGGTCCTCTCATGAGTATTGTCTGATGGTCCCTGCTGTCTCACTTCTCCTGCTAATAACAAAACAAAACCCACTTCCTAGGAAAATTGGTCAGTTCAGTAAGAATACTGATCTGTTCATTAACCTTAAGAAATTAAGACCAAAGAAATCAACATTTCAGGATCAAAGAAATAATCAGCTTTATGACAAATGTGACTGAGACGTGTTTTGTGAAAAAATGAATTCTCACTCATCTTTAGAGTACATTTTGCTTCCTATCCCCCCAAAATCACCAAACAACAAGTACAGTCCTAATTTTCAGGATTAACTTTACCTATCTAGTTTACACCTTGAAACCTGAGTTCATATTCCTTTTTCATCATCTGAATCTGCTTAAAAAAATCTATTTTAGTACTTAATATTTTCTTAAGTATTGGATAGATGCTTTATTTTCCCACCCTTTTCTGCAATACACGTTCATTCCTACATCATAATGCTAGTCTTTTGAGATAATTGCAAGAAAAACTCACTAGATAACTACTTTTTGCCCAGTGCTTTATTTAATGAAATGGATTTAAATCTACACATGTTTTAAGCACAAATCAAATAAATAGCCACTCAGTAAAGAACCCCACTTACGTGCCAGAAAGGGTAAATCTTTAATGACTGGAATCACTGAAATTTCCTTTAATGTTTTCTGGCCCAATTTTCAATTAAATTGCAGTACATTATTAATGCCATGGAAGGGACAGCAAAGAAAGCAAATGAAAAGTTCAAAATAAGGCTCCATATCTAATAAGCAACCGTGACAAAAATGCCATGATACGAAACTTCATAGTAATTATTCCATTGCACATAACAAAGTAACTAGTGGAGCATAAAGCTAACAATTATTGTGTGTTGATAGTTCAAGCACAGTATGCTTTTAAAATGCTATCAAACAGTAGCAAGCTATGCCAGAAAGCACAGCCTCATCCAATAGCTTTATGCAAAATACAGACACTTAACAAGTCTTAAAATCTAGTACAAAGTAATATAGCCTAGTGTTCCTAGGCTGCATATTATGCTGTAAAATGCAATGAAAAAGCCCGTTTTTTTGACAAACAAACAAAATTTCCTCATTTGCCTGCTAGATATTCCAGAGACTTTTTTTAGAGCTTTTAAAGTGTGGGATCCCTTTTTTGGATAAGCTTTACAGCCTTCATGTGGGTCCTTTCTGTTTGTTGTTTATTGACAAGAACATCTTGCCCAGTCAAGGTTTTTCCATTTGTCTTTTCAACAACTCTAGCATATTTGGGATGCCCCTTGACACAGAAATACAGTTAGTATACACAGCAGTTGTGTTAATTTGATTTAGAAAGCAGGTTATTTTCTGGAAGAAAGCCAATTTAGATGTGGGAAAAAAAAAAAAAAAGGAAGGTGGCCAAAGAGTGAGGGCTTTACCTCAAAATGAGCAATTGTCTTCTGCTCTGAAGAATCCTGAAGGATTATTTTGATGATACCTGTTTACTTATCTTTATGCTGCTAGGTTAACATAGTGGAGTGCTTTCTTCAGATGCTGAATTTAGCTTCAAGTCTATTATTCACATCTTATAGAGTGAAAGAAGGAAAAAACTAAAGGTGCTATAATTTAGACAGCTCTTTCCTTCACTGAATCTATTAATTTACCTATTGTATACATTGGTTATGTAACCTTTAGCAACTACAATCTACTTATCTTTTACTTAAGTCTGCTCTTATGACTTACAAAATTGTTAGTCCGTGGCTTAACAGGAGCAAATGTGCAACTGAAATCACATCAACATGTTTAAAGACATTTAACACTTTGTAAAGAGATTAACTATTGAATTAAGAAGTGTGTAAGATTTCAAAAAATTATCAAAGAACATTTTGGAATAAAAGTGGCAGTAAGACCACAAATTTCTGCATTGAATTTCAGATTTCCAACAAGTTAGAAGTCCCAACTGGAGATTTTCAGTAAAATCTAACAAAATATTTCATAGTCATATCTACTCTGGATGTGAAAACTACAAAGGCTCAGGACTCAGAGATCAGCTTCTAAATCTGTTTTATTCTTTGAAGTCTGTAGGTCCAGTGTGTGCTGAACAACCATATTTGCCCCTCAGTACTATCTGGTTTTGCTGAGAGATTATGGCTGCAAACAGAAAGTCTGTCCGCCCTGCCATGCTGTCCTAAACCTCTGCTCAAAATTAGAGGAGTATCTGTCTCTCCCAAATTACTGCTGCTCCCAATGTTTAGCAGCCTGAAGAGAATCAGGCTATTTAATAGGAGTGGAATTTCTAGTAATGCTGTATACCTATGAAAACTTCAGAGTATAGTGATATTTTGACAGAGGCAGAGTGGAGAAAGTTGTATTATAAGCTGTTCATGCTGTAGCTGTCCTGTGAATATATAGAGGTTGTCAACCACCAAGGTTGCTGTGTTTTTCAGCAGTCATTCAGTGCCAAGCAGCATGATGGAGGATTGCTACATTCTGCATTCGAGTCCTAGGCGATCTATACTGTGTAACAGGAGTTCCTGAATAATATAACAAGACAGCAGATGACAGTGACTGCTTCAGTTTGGCTCATCTTAGCCTCTTAAAGGTTCAGTTGCCCACATCCTTCTTTCTCTGCCAACTATGACTGTAAAGCAACATAAACATAATGTAAAATTTTGAAGTTTAGAAGCAGATGAGTAATCAAGCTAATTATGTCCATCTAGTTTTAGAATTGCTAGATACTGCTGCAGAGAGCAGTGGGTCTCTCTGAGACATCAGCATCATTGTTACCAGATGGAAATAAATCTTTCTTTTCTGTCTGAGACTCTGAGCCCAGTCTCTGAGGGCTCATCTGCTCAGCCTGCTGTGGCTGTAGTTTCTCTGAGACATTTTTGGGAGACACAGCCAATTCAATGCCATTTATCTCTCTCTTTTCTGGAATCTGGAGAAGTTGTTGCTTACTGCTTCACAGTATATGCCAGTTGCAGTGACAGCCTCATAAGACAAGGAGGATGCCTCTTGTGATATTGCCTCCATTTCTGACCATTGTTTCTTGCTGTGGTGTACACAGCTTCATTTTTGTGAAGATTCAGCAACTGCTGTAAGATCAAATCATTCCAATGATTTTTTTCTTGAGGTTTTTTTTGTTGTTGTTGTTGTTGTTGTTGTTTTTGTTGTTGTTGTTTTGTTTTGTTTTTTCCTTTACATCTGCAAGTTCCCAGTGACTGACATCAGTGGGCTTGGTTTTCTGTTGAGCAAAAGTGAGGAGGTGACACCCTATGCCTCACTGGCATTATTCATGAGGCTGGATGGGATTCTACAGCTGCTTTTCTGAGGTGCTTAATTAGTTTGACATTGTCACTAAACTCTTACCTTGGCAATCACGTGAGAGTAGCAGCTAGATGTCCAGACCCATATTTCACCACAGAATGCCTAGACTCAAACCCACTGAGCTGTGGCCACATGTCAGACGTTGATATGCATGGTCACCTCTTTAACTGTAGTACCCTTACAGGATAATAATTGTTTAGGACAGGTAAATATTTTTTTTCCCAGCCAGTATAAACAAATATATGTCTACTTTGTTTTGAGAGGGAAAAAGGAAGAAGCATGATTTTCTATGCCAGTGGACTGGTCTCTTACCACTGACTGGAAAATGTAACAATTCTTGATAGTTTTTCAGCATTACTGCTCCTTTTGGGCAGCTCCAAGTATCACTGACCTTTCCCTAACTGAGCAACACTTAAACCTGTGTTATTTCTAAGCACTTTCCCAAATGTGTCAGAAGCATTTCTGCTTGTTGAGAACTGCAAGCTGGCGCCTTAAAAAATCTGGTGAGTTTTGAGAACCATAAGATGACAAGTATGTTAATGTGTCATCAAGAAGGAGGCAAAAGAAGTAGCACATTTTTGAACATGCAAATCCTAAGCAGTCAAATGGTGTTGTGTCAGACTGTTTCAAAATGCCTTCTTTGGACTGTGAACAACTTTATGAGCAGAGAGTTTATACAAAGTTATAAGCCTCTAAAAACATGTGGTTGTAATGAAGTATATCATTAAATGCAACTTAACTGTTGCTACAGTCATGATGTTATGAATTCAAATAAAGAACAGCACTTAGCAGATAATCTCCTAAGTAACTAAGATCCACGATCTACCCTGCAAAACATATCTCAGCAGCATTGTTTCTAAATAACATTAATCACAGTCTTAGGCAAGACATTGACTTTTTCTTTGGTTTGGCAGGGAAGGACATATTTTCATTCTTAAGATAAATTCTATATATTTATGTTCTTTTAAACCACTTTGAATAATTTCTAAGCTACATAGAACAGAACACTTTTCATATTTTTTTTTATATGAAGCACAGAAATTTTTACCTTTTAATTGATATTCCTCTTTCAACTGATGCAAATTCATTATTATTTGATTTGTGGCAGAATTTCTCCTGGCAAAATCTTAATCTAGTCACTATATGAATTGAGGTTTGGGGTCAGAGAAGTTAGGATTTTCTGTGAAATTAGCTCAACAAGATGAAATCTTTTTATGATAAACAGAGATTTGAAGAATGAGTAAATCTTGCAAATTGCTGGCTAACTTAATTGATAGTGATTTTTTTCTAAGTGTTTTTGTTGTTTTGTAATTGCTCCCCTTTGTCAGTACTGTGTACCTATCTAGTAAAATGTATGCCTAGTCCAGTTCTGCTGTTCAACTTTTTCCAATTTCTAACTATAAAAAAAACATAAAAGTATATAATTGATGATAAGGTGATGATAAAAGTAAGACCCAAATTGTTTATCTTACTAGGTTACACCACTAGATATTTCCTGTTGAACTCAGTTAAAACAAATGTGTATTCTGAATTTGCAATTTATGAAGCTGCAACTGGGATTTTCTTCTGTCCACAGGTCATACTTAGCATGGAGGACACAGATCTGTGTCTCCTTGGAGCACCAGAAGGACTGAAGTCAGTGTCAGTCCTCTAATCCATGACTCCTCATGTGGTTACGTTTCACAGCCAGGCCAAGCAAGGCAATGTGGTGTATACATCAGCAAGAAGTGCTTGCAGCCAACAGTACATTTCTCTGTCTTTACATAGGAAAAGTCTTCACAGCTCAAACATACAAATGAATTATTGTTAGGGATTAATTGTAATGTGTAAGCTGAGCTGCTGTGACTCTGTTTGTCTTCTACAAATTTGGTGAGATGACTGCATCTAAACCGGAAGGTTCTCTAGTAAAAAGAAATAGGTACTTTTAATGCATATTTCTTCTGATATACTTTAGCTGTCTACTTTAGAATGAGATGAATCACTCCACACAGCTGCCATTCCTCCCTGTGCTTTATAAAAGGCATCTAGATGACTAAATCGGATGTAGGTAATTACTTTGTACTTTGACTGTGTAACTGACAGGAAATGTAATATGAAGTGCATTTGCTTAAGTCTTAACAAGAGAGGACATAAGCTAGAGCATTTTTCTTCATATTTGCAGTGGGGCAACAGCATCCATACTGTCAGTTATTGAAGTTCAGCTGACACAAAATAACTTGTGAAGCCATAACACAATTTTACCTACATTTTCAGTAGTATTGAAAGCAGTTGAAACTATTCAAGCTTTTAGCACTGGAAAACCCCATATTAAGTATGCTCAAATATTTCAGATTTAATTCAGCTCCTCTGTTATTTTGAGTCAATTATGTGTATCAGCTGGAGATCGATCAATAACAATAATAATAATAACAACAATAACAATAATAAATTAAGTCTCTACTACTGCATTTCCTAGCTAGCTGCCTAAAGAAAAAACCTTACTCCTTTGGCTCCCCCTTTGTACATACTTAATCAAATTAGCCTGAAATAGAAAAAGCAATATACAGATCAAAGGAAAATATTTAACTATAAATTATCTGCTTGTCTCTTGTGCTTACTCACCTCCATTCAAATAGGAAAGNTAATACAGAAATGTTCTGGGTGGTTTTTTGTTGTTGGTGGTGATTTTTTTTTTTTTTTGCCTATTTAGTTGTCATTAAGGACATTTCACAGAGCCTGAGACCAAAAGGATATAGGGCAGTCCAAATACTACTCCCCTGTGCACTTGTCTAATTGATGTCTCATAACCTACTGGAAATGAGATGCAAAGACTTAAATAGAGAACGTCAGACATAACGTAAGTTAGAAAGGATGAAAAATAATGACAATATATCCCATTATCAACTTGTCATCTACCAATACTTCCCAGCAGAGCTGCTCTCCAGTGGGTCAGCCCCCAGCCTGTGCCGATTATTCCTCCCCAGGGGCAGGACCTGACACTTGCCCTTTTGAACCTCTTTAGGTTTCTCTCTGCCCAGCTCTCCAGCCTACCAAGGTCCTGCTGAATGGCAGCGCAGTCTCCAGGTGTGTCAGCCCCCAGTTTCATACCATCAGCAAACTTGCTGAGGGAACAGTCTATCCTTTCATCCAGGTCACTGATAAACAAGTTGAATAAGGCAGGACCCAGTGTTTATCTCTGGGGGATGCCATTGACTACAGGCCTCCAACTGGATTCTACTCTGCTGATCATGACCCTCTGAGCTCTGCCATTCAGACAATTCTGGATCGAATTGTGTATCCCTTCACTTAATCCACATTTGCTGAGCTTACTTAAGAGGATATTCTGGAAAACATTGTCAAAAACCTTGCTGAAGTCGAGGCAGACAACCTCCCCTGCTCTCTTCTTGTTGACGTATCCTGCGGTGTCATCATGGAAGTCTATCAGATTGGTGAAGCATGATTTCTCCTTAGTGAATCCATGCTGAAGGAAAGGAGATTACTGCCATATCACAGTGGGATGTACATGGATAAAATTATTTAGCTGATACTTTGCCTTAGGATATCTACAAAATGTTCTAACCATCTAACTGAGGCGCAGAAGTCAAGAACCCATTGCAATAAAGTTAGTATTCCATGAAGAAGGATAGTATGATGATACTGATTTTAATGAGCTACATTAACTTCTTGGAGTGTTTTTTCTCTGCACTGAAGAATCTAAGGAAGTTTTTCTTAGGTATCTCAATAAATTGCCTGAGGTTACACAAGTGATATCACTTGTTCTTAATTCCACCCATAAGTTCTCACTTAAGTACTTACATTTTTTAAATTGTTTTAAGGATACTTTTAGCTTCCTGGTCTCGTAGTAAAAGTTACAGACCTGAAGTTATATGTGCTGTCTGGGAAACGGATTACAGAAATATGTAAGGACACCTTTGCAGTCTGAGGAGGGGGGGGAAAGGCTTGAACTAATTACTCACTAGGGAATTCTTGAAAGATGCATGTTCAGTCTTGCCACTTTTAGAATTCAGGGAAGGATCTCCCTCACTAGGGAGATACATATAGAAGTCCTTATTTTTTCCATTCATTAGTGGCTTCCAGGCTTTAAACTACATAGAATCTTTCATAAATTCTGTCTACTGACTTTCAAAATTTATCAATTTGCTGTTCCTGGTTTTGTTCACTAAGATTTATCTAGAGACATCAAATTAATGACGTATTAATGCAGTGACATGCATACAAGACTTGACAACCAGATTTGTTCTGTTGGCCTCATTGCTCTGGTTGCGGAAATGTCTAAAAGCATTTTCTTATAACATGCAGGTGCAGTTTGGTGCCAGAAATAATTTTCCCAATATGTTAGCAAATGATATTCTGGCTCTTGAGTCATGTACCACTGAGCTGTCAGCAATCAGCCAACTGATGAAAGGTTGGCTAGCCAACTTGCAACACTTCTTTTCATATTTTGGCAAAGACCTTATTCTAAAGAGATGATATTCATTTAATTAAAGGCAATTGGCATATTGATATATCTCTCTATATATCTCTTTGAGGTAATAGTGGATTACAGCAGACAGCAAAACATTGCATTAAAATACCTGTTTTGATTATAAGGATTTTCATTATAAAACCAACAAAATGTAGAATCCCTGTTGGTCTTTGAAAGGACCTTTGAGTTAATAGACATGACATTCAGACCTGCATTAATCTTAGAACACTGGGCCAGATTTTAAGACAGTATCACTAAGACTGCGTATGTTTTGCTTTGTTCTGATAGCCACTGCACAGAATGCTGAAATGTCTGTTGCAACAAATTGGCTCTGTCACAAGCATTGCGGCAAAGCAAATACTTAAAAGCACTTTTACTGGCCTGAATGAAAGAGTCAAAAGCCAAAAATGTATAAAAGGCTAATTAGAAAAGAGTCAGGTGTTGCAAAATTAGAGTTAGGAAAGTAGGCTCTTTAATAGGTTTTTAGAATATATATATATATATATATATATATATATATATATCAAGCCTCTAGGAAAGACATGAAAATAATAATAATAATGATTTTGTTAATGAAGTAACTAATAATAGTGTAACTAAGTTAAACGTGCTTGTGTAATGTCCCTTTGGTAGTCTGGATACATGTTGTGGTTGAACCTCAGCCAGCAGCTACCCTCAAGCATCTGCTGGCTCATTTTCTAGGGTTGAGGTGGGGGAGGGAATCAGAAGAGCAAAAATAAGAAAACCCATGGGTTGAGATAAACACAGTTTAAAAGATAATGGAAAAGTCACAAAAACCCAAGGAATTAATTTACCATCTCCCATGGGCAGGCAGCTGTTCAGCCATCTCCAGGGAAGCAGGGCTCACCACATGGAACAGTGACTTAAGAAGACAAATGTCACCACTGCAAACGTTCCCGCACCTTCCTTCTTCTTTCCCCAGCTTTATATGCTGAGAATGATTTCATATGGTCTGGGACATCCTTTTGGTCAGCTAAGGTCAGCTTTCTAGGCTGTGTCTCCTTACAACTCACTTTCAACTTTCTCACTGATGGGGTGGAGTGAGAGGCATTTCATATGGTCCACTGATGACTCTGTTATCAGCACTTTCCAGCACAAATCCAAAACACAACCCCATTCTAGTTGCTGTGAAAAACATTAACTCTACCCCAGCCAAACCCAATACAGTCCACTAAATTTTCTTTTTTGCTAAGAACAGGGAAACAATAGAGGAACCTAAGTTGTCCATTTATGGAGTATCGGATGACAAAGCATTGCACTTGGCTCTTGCTCCAGATGATCTGAATTCTGATTGTCTCCTTGGTAGATGTGTTCTTATTTTTGTTTACTTTCAGATGGAGTAGTGTAATTTTAAAACTTGTTTACTTCTAAAAATGAAGATAACTGATGCTGAAGAGAGAGAGAGAGTAAGAGAGTGGAAAAAGATATGTCAAAATTTTTCATAGTAGATACAAGATACAACCACTGACCATCCTGAAGCTTTGTAGGTTTCAATCTACATTGCAGCAACAAATGTTTGATGTGCTACAATTAAAAAAAAAAAAAATCTATTTAAAAATAGTGCTATATGGCAATATAATGTTTCTGGAACTTTTGTCATGTTTGTTTTCCCAAAGTATAATTTACAATCATATAACTAGGGTGTTATTATTTTGTATTTAATATTAGCATATCAATATGAGCATATATGCATTTAATTTTCCTAAATTTCTGTTTACAGGCTATTATAATAATAGATAAGAATCCATTGCTATAAATGCTTGAGACTAAATACTTCATTTAATAAATTAAACAATTTTTTCTCTTTCCCTTTGAGTAGTTTGTCATAGCATAATAGTTTTTCTCATACAGCTAGTCAACATTCATAAGGTATTTCCATAGGTTACACATATTTTTTTCCTGAATATCTACACTTTCTTTTTATTTAGAAATCATCTGATATTGCAGGAGATTTAGAGACTTTAGATTATATTCTTTTCTACATTTTCTATAGATTTATATGTTGCTTTTTATTTTCTTGTGCTATTATTTGTGTTCTTTGTTTCAAATATATATGAACATGTTTTTTTCCATTTCTTTTCCTGAATTGTTTCATACATGAAGAGAAAAATATTTAATATCAGTTGCATTTTTGCAAGTCTACTGGAATGCATCTTTTGTTGTTCCACCTACACTTTTTTATTATTATTACAGATTTCTTAGGTTTCTGTATCTAAATATTAAAAGAACTTTCAAGGATACTATTTAGAGTTCATTTACCTGATGAGTGTCGTCTTTGTAAAGATGAAATTTTCAGAAGATGACAACTCTGTCTTTCAAGATGTCAGTATTTCAATAATGCTCCCCACCTATTATTTTTTGCCAAATCTTTTTGAAAATCCTCAGTCAAACCATGTGTTCATTTATACGTTATGGAGCAATCCTTAGTTGTGCAGTGCAAATCAGTGTTTTTACTATCACAGTGTTGCCATAGTTTGAAATAGTAAGGGTATTTGTCTACTATTGGTATCCCCATTCTGCATTAGCAGTACATTCCCAGAATTTTAAATGAGTGATGTGTGGATTTTCTTCTGCTTGCAAAAAGTAGTAAGCACTAATGTTTGTTTGTTCTGCTTTGGGATGTTGTTCCTAAAAGACTGGGTTTGTTGATGACTAGGAAGCTAGCAGCAACACAGAATGACAGCTCCTAGTATGGTTCTCAATGAATGCCATGAAAAATATATAAAAATTTGGATACAAATACGGATCAGGTCACTGTGAAACTAAGCAAAAGAGATTGAGAGACTCTCCAGAGCTAAGGTAAAAATGGAACAATCAAATTATACCTGTCATGTCTTTAGGGGCAGAAATAGTTTACTGTCAAAAGTTGTGTTGGGCAGCCCGGTGCTCCTTCTCCTTTGCTTTTCCTGCTGGGCAACCCTGTATCAGATATAAATTACATGTTGACCTCTACATGCTGTCTGAATCTATTCCAGAAATACAGTGACAATATTTATTCTTAGACAAAAGTGAATTCCCTGTAAATACTTGATCAAAACCAACTAGTTTAACCAATATGTTAATTTTCAAAGTTGAATCTATTTACAGCGTTCTTCTCATGAAGCTTTCTGAGTTCAGCTGTGCTGAGAATCAAAACTTCTCTAATCTGTCCTCCTCCAATGGCGTACATTTTTTTTTATGCTGTGTGTGTTTATCAGAACCAGTTTCTTCTAATATGATGCAAAATCTTTTATCTGATTACCATGAGACACTGAATAATTTGAATAATTCAAGCTGACCTGTTCAGCCCTTGCATTCCTAAAATAAGGGCAATTTCAAATCATGGATGGTTTCTATTAAGTTTAATTATTCTACCTTGTGATTTTGATAGTATGGTTATGGGCCACTAAATGAGGCCAGTTGCACCTATTCTCTCTGCTTTTTCTGTGGTTCTTTTTGTGGATCTTCTTACATGATCCACATGAAATATGACATTCATTTTATGATAAATAGGATACTTGTTATACTTCCTTCATTGATGTGGTTGGTGTTGTTTCCATCAGAACAAAACTCACTTTCTACACAAATTATTCAGCAGGGAACAAAATATTCTTCTTTAAAAATTTAGTGATACGGCTTAATCTGGTAGTACTTTGTTGTCACTTCTCACTGGATTCAGTCCTCTAATTTTTATATTTGTTGTGTAATTATGTGGACCTTCCTTCCTTCCTTCCTTCCTTCCTTCCTTCCTTCCTTCCTTCCTTCCTTCCTTCCCTCCTTCCCTCCTTCCCTCCTTCCCTCCTTCCCTCCTTCCCTCCTTCCCTCCTTTCTTTCCTCTTTTCTTTCTTCCTTTCTTTCTTCCTTCCTTTCCTCCTTCCTTTCTTTCTTTCCTCCTTTCCCAGAGAAAAACAGGGAGCTATTCTAGTCTTAGTGTTTTGTAATCTTCTCTTGCTTGCTTACCAGTATACTGTCTGGATACTATTTTCCTGTGATGAGAAAGGATTTTGGTGTTGTTAACATGAAAACGTCCCTTTCTGAGTACAAAGCTGGTAATAAGACTTGCTTTGTTTTTATGGAGAGTATTTCATATAATTGCCCAATTTCTTCAGATGGTATTTCAAAAAGAGCAAACTCCTTTGGCATTTTGTGCAAGTGGTACATGCAGAGCACAGAAGCAGTATAGTACTGGTCACAGAGCAACATGCTATCCATAAATGCTGATTATAAGGTAGAGAAAGGTCAGTATTTCAGGAAGGCAAAGCACTCAGAGTGTCTATTAAGAATAACTTTGTTAAGTCTCGCTAGTCATGAGCTGCTTATGCATATACACTGTAGAACTTAAAGTATAAGGGCTCTGCCATGCATTTAGGAGTTTCCTATTTCATTGCTTATTGAATATCAAAAAGGGAAATTTGTTTAATACTTTCATTGTATTTAAATATTTTCAGGGCAGATAATCACCAGGGGAGCATGCATGCTTGAATTTCATCCATCAAAATTGGATTACTGTAATGGGCTCTACATGAGGTGGCTTCTTAAAACCACTTAAACTTGATCTAGTGCAGTACACAGCTGCTCTCAGTAAATGGTGCTTCTTACAGGAAAAAAAAAAAAAGAAGAAAAAAAAAAAAGTCTACTCTATGTTGAGATATAAGTTTAAATTTATCTTCTACCTATGAAGCACCATGAGCTTGTGCAGCCTTTGTGGATGTCAAGGGAAGTGTTTCTGTAGTCTCCAGTGCTGCAGAATCAAACTTTAAATGAGACAAACCAGCATATGTTCAAGGCACTCTGACACTGTGATAGTGTATGAGCTCTAATTAGGCATGCTCAAGACCAGATCCTGGGGTTTAAATGTGAAGGAACCGGAGGAAGAGTGCTTGAATCCTTGGATTTGGAAATTGCCTCTGACTAATTCACCAGCCCTTTTTTTTTTTACTATGTTTGGATCACTGGAGGTGATGGAGGGCTTAGGCTCTGGAATATTAGGTGTTTTTTTTTTTAACATTGGGCACCTTATCAGTAATGTAGCTAGGAAGACTCCTGAAACTTTGAAATAAAAGCTAGATGTCTGAAAGGGTACATATAAAAGAAATTTTAAAACATTAGACTGTCATCTGTGCTGTTTATTAAAGGACTGAATGAGCTGTGCTGAACAGACTATGTATAATGAATCATTTATCAACAGCGCATGACCTTTTCCTACTTGTAAATTACCCAGAAGTAGACTTTGATTTTTAGAAATCTGGTTGTCGAGAATTGTTTGATCAACTTATGTCAACAGACTTCGGTATATTTGCCTTGAGTAAGATTTCACTAACAGTAATTTATGATTGCATAAATTGCATGAAGTCGTTTCTATTCCTTATTTGGATGGCTGAAAATCTTACAAAGAATGACTTGCAAGTATAATGTGAACATTTGTGCAAATATCTTTCTACAGAACATGGGGGAGACTTGAACTCTCCATGACCATGCTTCCTGATGGCTTTCCTTGTATTCCTTAAACTGAAACCCTAAGAAAAAACAAATTGAAGGAATTGTGACAGATTTCCCTCACATCCTATGTTTCTTTTGGTGATACTTCATCCAGTTTAACAGGTATTTCAATAGAGGTTCATGGGCAAATTTTTCTGAATCTCCATCAGGCCCATGAACACATGGGAGGGCACTTGCATGGCAGATGCTGAGAAAAATCATTGTTTATGCCACTTTTGGTCATTAGAGATTCTACTGCTTTTTCCAGAACAATTATGCCAGTCCTAGTGTCCTGATGAAAGTCCAGTTTGGATAATTACATCCTGCCTTCCTAAATTTCCCATCTGGTCTATTTTTCAGTTTCTGCCCTGAAACTGTAATCTATTAATATTGTTCTCCAAATTCCTGGTAATTTAGTTCAGAGGGTTGGGTGTGTGCTTTTGTTGTTCTTTTTCTTGTACAGGCTTCCTTACCTGTTCACACAAATTCATTGATAAATCTTTGCAGGTGACCATGCAAAACTATTACAATACTGCCCTGTGTCTAATTTTCACGTAGGTAAATGAAGGCACAACCTCAGGATCTGCATATACAATTTAGCTAAGAGAACACCTTTTTATTTCTTTAGAATAGAGTATTTCAACATCATTTTAAGTAGCATGTACAAAATACTTGACAAAAGGCTGTTCTAATTAAAGATCCAAAGAGCAATAGCAATGTAGAGCTGAAATATAATCTCAAGTCTGGTGTTTGGACTTTTTTTGGGTATTATTATTGGTAAGACATTTAAATATTGTTTATTCAATTACTTGGATGAAAGAGTGGATGCCTCCTTATCAAGTTTGCTGACAACACAAGGCTGGGAGGAGCGACTGATAACCCAGAGAGCTGTGCAGCCCATCAGAAGGATCTTGACAGGTTGGAGAAATGAGCAAAGAAGATCTGTCTGAAATTCAACAAAGTCAAGTGCAGGGTCCTGCATCTCAAAAAGCTTAATCACATGGACCAGAACATGCTGGGTGCTGACTTTCTGGAAAGCAGCTCTGTGGAGAAGAACCTGGGGGTTCTGGTAGACAGCAACCTGTCCATGAGCCAGCAGTGTGACCTTATGGCCAAGAAGGCCAATGGTATCCTGGGCTGCATTAGGAGGAGCATTGCCAGCAGGCTGAGGGAAGTTATTCTGCTGCTCTACTCAGCCCTGGTGAGGCACATCTGGAGTTCTGTGTCCAGTTCTGGGCTCCTCAGTACAAGAGACACATCTACAGGTCCAGCAAATGACCACAAAGATGGTTAGGGGACTGGAGCATCTCTCTTATGAGGAGTAGCTGAGAGACCTGGACCTGTTTAGCCTGAAGAAGAGGCTAAACTGTGAAACTCATCAATATCAGTACCTGAAAGGAATGTGTTAAGAGACTAGAGCTAGACTCTTCCTGGTGGTGCTGAAAAACTTGAAAAGAGGCAACAGGCAGCAACTGGAACACAAGAAGCTCTTTGTGAACTGAAGAGAAACTTTACTGTGAGCATGTGACTGAGCTGCCCAGACACAGGCTGCCCCGAGAGGCCCTGGCATCTCCTTCCCTGGAGACATTCCAAAGCCTTCTGAGCACAACCCTAAATAAGAGGTTCTTGGAAGACCCTGACTGAACAGGAAGGACAGACTAGATGACTTCCAGTAGTCCCTTCCAGCCTTACCTGTTCAGTGATTTCATGTGTGATTCAAGTCTCTGTTTTTCCCCTCTGACACACAGCAGTGTACTTTAATTGCCAGAATCGACTGGTATTAGTAAAAGAAGGCCACAGTATTTCTGAGATGGTAAGTTGCAATTGGCTCATAAAATAATTCAGGTTGAAAGGGACCTCAGTCTCTTGCATGTTTCAACAGGAGTATTTGACAGAACAAGAACTGCTCCACAACCCTCTGTGACCCCCTAAACTCAGACCCTACCCAAGAAACACTTTCTATTAATCAATGAAGAACATAAAACCATTGCTACAGTCCAGAATTCCCTGCTAGACCTGCTGCATGGAAAGATTTTCTGCAACATCTGTCCCGAGGCTCTGGCTGTAAAAACCCTAGAAACAGAGCCATGAAAAACACTTGCTTTTATGCTATCTTGAGGTTTCTCAGGCCAGAAAATAAGTGTCTTGAGAATGGATCACAGCATAGATAGTTATGAAACATGCATAATTGAGATATTTACAGGTAGCTCTCTTCATCTCTTTCTTATTTTTAAAAAAAATAAGGACTAAGCTGACAATTTAGGTAGTCTTTTCCTGAACTTGATAAACTTTTTCTTAATTTAAAATGGGAAGATTGAAGAACATTTAGTCTTACTCTTCTTTTGTAACCACTTTTATTGTCATAAAGAGGGTTATTAGACATTTTATGATGAAATATATAGACAGTTCTCTGTCTACTGGAGGAGTCTTTTGTCTACTTCTTTGTTCCATTGAACCAGGAAAACATTGAGTTTATATTTATGGGAGAGGATGAAGAGAAAGGGAGGGGATCTGAGCTGGAGAGACCTGAGCTTAAAATGAAGTTGAGTATAGACACCATAAAAGATAGGAAATTGACACTGGTCTAGGGAGAAAGAAAGGAATGAGATTATAGATCTCTTAAAAAAGCCATTTTAAGAGGTGGGGAAATTTGTTCTATTGTTTTGAGGTAAGACTATGAAACTCAGCAGAAATGTATCCATGGACTTAAGTGTCTTTTAAAATAACAAACATCCTCACCTATAAAACAAAAAAAGAAGCAACAACAAAAAAGAGGGATTCCAGAGAAGCAAACAAAACAACCATGAAAACAAACAAGCAAAACTCCAAAACAAAACTGACAAGAAACCCCCAAAGAACTGAACTGGCTTTTTGGGATAAAAGGTGTTGTCTTAACTCTCTGAGACTACATAAGGTTTCAAGTTGTATCCAGTTTTAAAGTTAATAACATAATCTTTTTTCTTTCTTGGGTATACTCTTACAACTTTTTTGTCTGCTTTTCCTGGTCTTTAGTATTAACCTACTGTGTCCCCATTCAACTGCTTTAGTAAAATTATTTAATAAAATTAGAATCATAAACTTTTTCAAATTGTGGAGGCTTCATCTGGCTCAAAGGGAGGTGGGTCAGTGTTCAGAGTTCAGCAATGTCTGGTTATAAAAGACATAACAAAGGGGCCAATCCTGAAGGTGAAAGTACATAATGCCTTTCTTAAGGAAATAGGCAGTGGGCTGGAGCTCGCTCTCAGAAATTGTGATGGAAACCAGCTGATAATATGGTGGACAGCAAGGCTGAAATTCAGAGAAGTTTTGAGAGGCCAGAGAAGTAGATGGATAACAACCCCATGAAGTTCCTTTGGGGGATATGCAATGTCCCTCACCTGGGATGGAATAAACCCCAGGCCCCAGTACAGCCTGGGAGCCAGCTCTCACCTCAGAGAAGTGGTGGAGTTGGGGGGGTTGCAGCAAAGGACATGGGTCCTGGAGGACAATAACTGGAACATGGGTGCCCTGGGGCTGCTGGCAGGGTGGGCTGCACTAGGAAGAGCACAGTGGCAGGCTGAGGAAAGTGGTCACTGCCCTGTGGGCCATGTGAGAGCACAAGCAAGTCACTGGATTCAGAGCAGGGCTGCCCAGTGCAAGGCAGAGGTTGACAAAGTAGAATGAGCCCAGAGGAGTTGCTAATTCTTGAAATTTTCCATTGTCTGATCTTCTCTTATTTTTGGACATCAGAATGTACTGCAGCTACTATAGTCCCTTCAGTGTGCTATGTGACTACAAAAGTCTTAATGGAAATAAATTTTCTGTTAGATTGTCTTTTATATGAGTAACACTCAAGGGCATAAAGGAAGCCATATGGTCACTAAGTAAGTGTGAAAATAATATAATTAAAACCTTAGATATCAGCAGGGACAATTAACACTTAAGTCTGTTTTGCTGGAGTTACCACTCCAAGGAAGAGTTGTTATAAACTATTACTTTGTTTTGTCTCTTCTAGAGCATCCATGTGCCTTTTCAGTGAAAAGATGAGATTCCTCTTAGTGGCAACATTAGGTGAAAATATAATTTTCTCATAACCTTTTTTTCGTTTTAGTGAACCGTGTTTCAGACAGAGATTTTGGGGCTGGTTCAGAGGAAAAGTACTTCCCCACAAAAAGATACAATGTGCCAGCAAACAGAAGATTTTAGCTTGGTGCTAGTAGGTATCTTCATTTTGGCACACTTTCTTTTCTGTACTTGTGAAAATTTGGTGATTGTTATTCATTTGAACACATTTTTTTTCTTGAGAAGAGATATGAATTAGTAGAATGTTATATCACACCAAGTGAAACTCCTAGATTTTCAGAATATACAGCTAAAATCCTGTTAAGATTCTTCATAGCTCGTGTTTACACTTCTATGGGTTTTCTGAGGTAAACCATGAAAATGTAAGAAATGGATTGACAATCCCTACTTTACAGATGTTATAAAATACATTGATATAGCTAAGGTGTATCAGGTGCTGTGTTTGGCTTGACAAAATGAGAAATTATTTCTCTGGATGCCAAATGGCTGTCAAAGTCCTACTAAAGCCAAACAAGGATAGTTTTGCCATGAATCTTAGCATCACTTACTGCTGAACTATTTTTTTTTTTTCTCCTTTCTGCTTATATATTTTTTATGGCCTGGCTTGACCACCAGGCAGGAGTAGCAGCAACAGCATTATGTCGTGATAATCAGCAGTTATAACTGGAATACAAATAAAATAGACAAAAATCAGCAATTGAGGTTTTTGCAGTGCCCCTGTTGCTGAGTTTCTTTAACACTAGCAGTGTTCCTTCATTTCTCTACTTACAGTCTGCCTCTCTGACTCCAGTACCTCTGTGTCTATCAGCCCTCAGCACCCTAACTGTGATAATCATTTATGACCCAGGAACATTTTCTATTTCTTCTTCTTTCACTCATCCAGGTCTGCTGTATTTATCACAGATAACGTACACTATATAACACAGTCTTGCTTCCACATATCTCGACTGGAGACTGATGTTCTTGTGCACCTAAAAAACATAGCTGCTTTTGAAGTCCATTTGTCTAAAATAAGCTGTTCTGCATAAGCAGAGTACTTCTTTTGCATTTTAACACCAAAGTGTTTCTGTTACCCTTTCTCATTTTGTCATTTACATTTGCTGCACCACTCATGCCACTAATTTTTGTGGAATCTTTTTCTTGCCTTTTGTCAAGGAATTTTAGTATATACCTCTCAGTTCAGTAACACTCTGGAAACATTTCCTTCCCTCTAGCTCTCATTAAGGCACAGCTTCCACAAACTCTCATTTTTCTGTGACATCATTGGAAAACATTTCACATTGAGCCAATGAATTATGGAATTTAGGCAGAATGACAGTGTTCACAAATGTGGTTTGTTTTTTTTTTTTTTTTTTCTAACAGTAAAGTGATATTCACCGTGCCTAAACACAGGCCCCCATTCTACCTTTTGGAAAAACCCATCCTGCTTATATAGTCTATCAGTGTGACCCTTTCTCCACAAGAGGGATCCCAAATCTACTTGCTTGACCCTACATGTTGTTTCAGGGACTTAGACCAGAGGGGGACAGGCATCTGTATGCATCTGGGAGAATCAAGGAGCAGGTGAGAAGAGGCGATGCACTGCAGACTAAGTGAAAGTGATGGGAAGATTTATTGGAAAGAACTCGAATTGGAGTTTATGGGTATAGGCACATATTTCTGGGAAAGACAACAGAGCGCATTCTGAAATGTGGATTCAGATCTCTAATCATTGTAGAGATACTCCAGGGACTCCTGGACCTGTGTCACTGGTTCTCAGACTGACTTCTGAAACTGCCAGAGTTTATTCGACACCCTTACACTTGGATTTTTTTATAAAAACTGATAGATTGTTTCATTACTGATCTTTGCAGTATTAAAGTTAGAGGACTACTTTAATTTTGTTCTGGTTCTGTACAAAATATTTCAAGTAAAATCATTCCTCATTGCAATGTGCTTTCAGTGTTTCTATGAGGCTGTTTTCTTTGTACAGCAGAATTAGTCTAATCTTCTCATACCTATGCACAAAGGCAGAACATTAATATATTTAGACTATTTGATTGGTTACTTACTATTTACAGTAGCATAAAAAATTAATATTGTTGCTGGAGCATGAAAATTCCAAATTAACAGAAACTAATGCTGCCATGGAGCCAGATTTAGTACTACTGAGAGAAACTGAGGCAATTCTGTAAAACAGAATAATATGCTATAACTACTTCTAATTTAAACATGATTTTTTCGTACATGGTAACTCAGTGTTTTATTCAATTTTTCTCTTCTGCTTCCTGCCTCAGTGCATATGATTGCAGCAATACTTTTCACATTAAAGGAGTTTTAGAAAAGAATTACTAGGAACTTGTAGTGTCAAAACCAATCTGTATTAATGTCACCATCTTACAAAATATGCAGACAGTACTTACAGAAAATATACCTTTGTACAACTTGCTTTTTTCCTGCAAACGAAGCAGATGATAGTATTTAAAAAGAAAAAAGGAAAATATAAACTACCTTGGTCCTTATTTATAACTACTCATCTTTTAAATCCATCCTCTTAGGATTTTGTGCTGCTGTTTTTAATTCTTTTCAGATTACCTTACTGGAAAACAAAATAAACAAAATAACCCCAAAAAACTAAATTTCAAGTGAACCAGATTTCCCCAAGCCCCATGTACAGTGATGAGGTTATCTGTGAGGAAGGCCCTAGTTCTTGGTGAACGAGGCGCTAATGAAAATTAGCATTCTAATAGAATCTTCTGCAGCTGTCTTCACAAAAAGAAACTGATTAGTGGTTTGGACGGTTCTAACTCTGTAAATTACCAAACAAAATACGGCAGAAGCATCCATTTACGTATATGAAAATTACAATTTGAACATCACACTTAGAGCACATTAATCAACTTCATTCTTTGTTTTTATGCTTAATGAGGCTTTTCAGAAAGGTAAACAGCTTTCTAAATAAAGTTGCCTTCACAAAAATGGATTAAATGCATCCCTATTTGGTACTTATTTATTTATTTATAGTCTTTTACTCTACTATTTGTCTATTTATTTATTTATTTATGTAAGTAGATGTGATTTGGTAAGATGTGGATGAACATTTGGAATGACCAGGCTTCTGCATTATAAACACCAGCACCAACAGAGGCAGAAACAAATACAGCCTATTCTTGTACTCTCCCTTTTCTCTTTATTGATTTAATCTCTTTCATAACAATAACACCTTGTAATTTTGCAAGAGTGAGATATTTGCAGGCATCCTAATAGTCATATCACCATCTTTTGTCTGTACCTTCTTCCTATTAAAGTTTTAATTGTCAAAAAGGCATCCCCCATCTTCTTTCATCTATGGATTTGGGAGGGGGGTGGTGAGGAAGGAACTGTTTTTTTTTCCCTAAAAGATCAACATTTAAATATTGTTCATTGTCTTTGTAAGTATTGCTCATTTAAATATTATCTTTGGTGCTCAGACCATGAAACACAGTTGCTCTGTTTGTGAAAATTTGTGTTTATTTTGCTTGGTGTTTGTACTGATTGTTCTGATTGTTAGACATATAAATAACATCCTGTTGCAAAAGGTTTCCAGAATGAATACAGTGATTCAGTTACTCAAAAAAATAGTTTAAAAAATAAAATGGTATGTTAGAAGCGACATCAATTTTCAGCCTCAGCACAATGGAAATGTGATGCTTCACATGGTTACACTGAAATGCTTTGGAGTTACTCCATCAAAGTCAATGTATCAAGGCCATAGCATCTCTGTGCAGACTTTTGGTTACATATGAATGCTGCTTCAAGCCACATTGAAAACTTGAGTAAATGTTTTTATTTATTGTGAGATGCCAGAACACTCAATGTCATGTCCCTGTGCTCTGCTCCAGGTAAGGGATAAATCAGTTCTGTGTCCTTCAGTGAGCAGCACGGAGATGGCACCACTCTTTCCCCACTATCATCTGGATGGTGCAGAAATTATTATTTACTGGATTACCAGTGATAAAAAGCATTTTCTCATCCTTTTCTGCCATATGGTGATTAGGTGATCCTGGCTGGTGCTTCTGGGAGTGAAAGGTACCAGAGTACCTGGTCTCTCTCTACTCTGTGTGACTCACGGATTAAGCAAAGCAAAGTTCAGTCAACAGGTACTCTGTGACCTGCTGGATGCTCTGGAAGGATACTTTACTCTGTATTCTTGTACTGATTATCTGTGCATATCACACAGTTTCTTCCTGAAGATTTTTATAGAACATATATTAGTCTATATTTACTCTATAAGAAACCTTGTAATTTCAAGCGAATGTTAATTTCCTCTTCAGTCTCCCCAGTCAATAGCATTCCATGAAAATGTGTAAAAAAGCAGACCTCACAGGTCACAGGGTGGAAATTGCATGGACTTAGAAATGACTTTTCTTGAAAAAGTCTGATGAACAGCTGACATGAGAAGAGGAAAAATAGATCCCAGGAGTGGGACATACAGAAACAACAAATAAGAAAGCCAAGAAAACTGCAAATGTGAAATGTGAAATTCTGCACAGCAAAAAACTACATGCATTTGACTTTGATTTCATCCCACTTGAAGAAAATATTTCTACCAGCTTGCAGAGAAGCTATTTTGCACAAATTTTCCTTAGTGATCTTAAAACTTCTTTTTTCTTACTGAGAAAATTTGGGATGTCCTAACAGAGGTCTCCCCCAGAGCATCTTAACAGGGTTCCCTTGGAGGCGATGCAGATATGCCAATTTACACTACCCTTGTTTATAAAGATAATGGATAGGAAGGACATGGATTAGATAATATCATGTAAGTGAGAGCTAGAACAACGGTCTGGGAATAGAACTGTCTATTGATCACTGGACTAACATATGGAAGTTAGTTAATGTTTAAGAAGCTTTAGGAAGCAAGTGCTCTGAGCTATTTCATAACTCTGGTGCAGAATATGCTGATCTAATACCATGCATTTAACCCTCTCCCATTTTATTTATTATACCATATTAGTAAGGTTTTACAACATATTAAAGTACATCTTTGCAAAGGGTGATCAATATATTTGCTCAACATAAGTGTGCATGAAGCTACTGTTGCAGGGGAATTCATTTTTCTTGTTTGTTTTTCATGTTTAAAGTAAATTAAACTGTTGCCTTAAATACTACCAGTGCCTTTCATATTTCTGACCTCGTGATGGCAGGTGAACCCATGGGTCCAGGCTTCTAACAAGGGCAGGGTAAACCCTTGGCACTGCGCCTTGAATGATGATCTGCCAAGAAACTACTTATAGCATGCAACCCCCATTGCAGGAGGCATAAATAGCAAGCACTAGTCACTGTTAGAAAGGCTGCCAGGGCACTCTGATTTGACACTGATTTGTTTCTTTGGTAGGCAGAATAACTCTCCTGGTTATCTCCTAAGTCAAAAGAGGGCTGCCTTCTAATGGCAGAACATCTAGAAACGGCTGCAAAAATCCTACTTGACAAGATCCAGACAGCTTTGTACTGAAGCACAGGAAAAAATGCATGTGTAAGGAAATAGGGTTGAATATTAATTCTTTATCACCAGTGATAATAACAACAGAAGCCTTCTATACTACACCTTCTTTGAAAAAGGATGATACACAATTTTTATGCAGGAGGCCTATTAATTAAAGTTCATACCAATGATATGTGTTACAACATGGTCTTTCTTCCCTTTATTTCTTTTAATCACTCATCATTCTATCAAAGATATTTCTGCCTAGTGATGGATACTTTAGGCAATCCATTTGACAAGGATCTGTTAGCAAGTCCTTGTAGTGAATTCATTGAATTCAAATTCTTCCTGTTCAGAAGATCTCAGAGTTAAATGATGTCTTTTAAGTTGTCACAACTTAACAAATTTCTCCCACTGATAGGATCAGGCACACTCTTCTTGCTTGTGTTGAATGTCTGACCATATCATGAGTAGACTCGGACATTTAAAATGCATTTAAAATATGTCACCTATTCCAACACCACCCAAAATAAAAGAGGTGGAGAGGAAATGAAAATAAGTTTTCTGTTGGTTTGGTTCTTTATTCTGTCTCAGTTGAGGAGCTGATGAGCAACCATATGGGTGTAAAAGAGAGTTGTCATAGGATTAGGAAAAGGGCTGGGTTGGAAGACTGGCTGTTCCTTCATCGACAGGGAGCTGTTATTTTGAAGTAACTAATCTGAAGCCTTAGATTTTTATTTTATTTTATTTTATTTTATTTTATTTTATTTTATTTTATTTTATTTTATTTTATTTTATTTTTAGAATAACTGCTCGTATTTGAAAAATATCCCTTCTGCAGATTTGCATTCCGCGCCTGTACTTTGCTCATGATGAGCACAGAATCTCTGAGCAGGTTTGATAGGCTTTTCAGAATTCCATGGTATCTATAAAATTACTCAGATAACTTGTGGTTTATATACTTCTTTATATACTTCTTTGTGTCTCTGTATGTGTATGTATTTATGTGTGTGTATGTATGTAACAACAATATAGAGTGATCTGAGTGTGATCTGATGTATTGCTTTCTATCCGCTGTAGAAATATTTTTAACATCTTTAAAGTAAAATAATGACAACAATACACAGATTTTTTTTTCATTTATTGTACAATGATCAGAGAACAAAATATAACCCTATTTGAAGGTGACATACATAATTCTTTAAGATATTTGGCACTCTAGAGATGATTTACTTGGTATGCTGCCATTAAACCTACTGAGTACCTTACTTTTTAGTATTCAGCTGCATTGGGGATTATTTTGCTGCACTCACTTGTTTTCTTGTACATCATTCATTGACCTCATCTTTGTACTTTTTTCACCTGCCCACTTATTGGCATTCTAACTCACTTGATAAATGGAGTGCCATTTCTGCAAATGCAATAACTACAGTTTGTTTGGTAACAGAAAGGTCTGATCACCCCAGCTGTGATCCTCACATATTGTTACCAACCCTCTTGGGCACAGAAGATATTAAAGCAGGCTTACAGAAAGCATGTTTAATGGATGGTGTTTCATATGAAATTCTGCACAGATAATTCCTGAATTAGAAATCTCAAACTGTAGTGAGTGGCTTACTCCAAGCACTGCGTATTTGATGCTCATTGTTCAAAGTAAACACATAATGTTAATGTTTGAATAAAAGTATATCTTTCAATAATGTTTTAGGAGACTTTCATCTTGTGAATACTCAGAAACAATCCTTTAACTTTCTGTTATATGCCTACTCCTTCTGGGAATATTATTTCTAGATTTTAAGTAAGCATCATATTCTTTGTTTGCATTCATGCGACCTGGAGATATNAAAGAGAGTTGTCATAGGATTAGGAAAAGGGCTGGGTTGGAAGACTGGCTGTTCCTTCATCGACAGGGAGCTGTTATTTTGAAGTAACTAATCTGAAGCCTTAGATTTTTATTTTATTTTATTTTATTTTATTTTATTTTATTTTATTTTATTTTATTTTATTTTATTTTATTTTTAGAATAACTGCTCGTATTTGAAAAATATCCCTTCTGCAGATTTGCATTCCGCGCCTGTACTTTGCTCATGATGAGCACAGAATCTCTGAGCAGGTTTGATAGGCTTTTCAGAATTCCATGGTATCTATAAAATTACTCAGATAACTTGTGGTTTATATACTTCTTTATATACTTCTTTGTGTCTCTGTATGTGTATGTATTTATGTGTGTGTATGTATGTAACAACAATATAGAGTGATCTGAGTGTGATCTGATGTATTGCTTTCTATCCGCTGTAGAAATATTTTTAACATCTTTAAAGTAAAATAATGACAACAATACACAGATTTTTTTTTCATTTATTGTACAATGATCAGAGAACAAAATATAACCCTATTTGAAGGTGACATACATAATTCTTTAAGATATTTGGCACTCTAGAGATGATTTACTTGGTATGCTGCCATTAAACCTACTGAGTACCTTACTTTTTAGTATTCAGCTGCATTGGGGATTATTTTGCTGCACTCACTTGTTTTCTTGTACATCATTCATTGACCTCATCTTTGTACTTTTTTCACCTGCCCACTTATTGGCATTCTAACTCACTTGATAAATGGAGTGCCATTTCTGCAAATGCAATAACTACAGTTTGTTTGGTAACAGAAAGGTCTGATCACCCCAGCTGTGATCCTCACATATTGTTACCAACCCTCTTGGGCACAGAAGATATTAAAGCAGGCTTACAGAAAGCATGTTTAATGGATGGTGTTTCATATGAAATTCTGCACAGATAATTCCTGAATTAGAAATCTCAAACTGTAGTGAGTGGCTTACTCCAAGCACTGCGTATTTGATGCTCATTGTTCAAAGTAAACACATAATGTTAATGTTTGAATAAAAGTATATCTTTCAATAATGTTTTAGGAGACTTTCATCTTGTGAATACTCAGAAACAATCCTTTAACTTTCTGTTATATGCCTACTCCTTCTGGGAATATTATTTCTAGATTTTAAGTAAGCATCATATTCTTTGTTTGCATTCATGCGACCTGGAGATATGGCATTATAAAAAAAAAAAAAAAAAAATTGATTCAAAATAGGTGTAAACCTTATTTCACCAGGTAGTTAAACTCTTTTTATAGCTGTCTTACACCCATAAAGCAGGCCAGTAAAGCCAGAAAATACTAACACATATGGCCCAATATATGCACAAATGTGATGCAAGAGTAACTTCTCTAAAAGCTTTTGTAAGCTTACAGGGATTTTTTTTTTCCCTTAGCTTTTGTGCAATTCTTGTTGCCCTCCAAATTCTGACTGAATTATTAAGATCTGTTCCTCACAAATACAAATGATAGAATTATCTTTCTTAAAGGTTGCTTTGAAAGCTTTACTTGCAGGTTGGTCAATAGATGTGAGATTCTGAACGTCTTTTGTATAAAACTACATCACCTTTAGCAGGTATGTCCTTGTTATCAAATAATGACAGCTTCACAGAAAACCTTTCATATTTAACTGCTGAGCTTGGAATACAAAGAAAAAGCAGCACTATTTAGTGATTAATTTTATTAATTTCTTTTTGTCAACTCCTCTGGAACAGTTTATTATATCATTATTTCTAGAAGTCACAGTGAACAATGGCATGTATACTTTGATGGACATGGGCCTTGTTTCTACTAAATAGAGCAACATGTTAAAAGGTATAGCCTCTTAAAGAGCTGAATGCCTGTGTTCGGTATTATGACTTCTTCATGTAAATCAGAATTGGTGCAAACAACTGTTTTGGCAAGGATAAACCAGATGAGTCTTAGAAAGTAATTCAAATATTGTTTATTTCAGTATTAAAACAAGAAAATGCCACATGAAACTCTTCCAGTCTTCTCATCTGAAAAATACTGAATGGTAGCTATTTGAAATAATCATTCACAATGATATCTAGTTAATGTGGTTAATACATTTTTCCAGGAAAAAAATTCCTTATTTCTTTGTCTTTTAAAAAGTATAAGATTATGCTTAAAGAAATGGGGCTTTGTGAATTTTTAAAAAAATTTGTTATGACTTTTTTTTAGCTGAAAGTGGTAGTCTTTCAGAGATATTTCTCACAAGCATCACATCCTTTTTTTTTGAGTTTTCATTTCAGGTGGATAGGCTAAAGGAAACAGGTAAGCAATTTTCTAAAAATTAATAATAGCTTTGTTAATTAGCCCACCTTAGAGTGGACAATTTCCAATTTCTATATAAATCAGATTTTTACTAGAGCATATCGCTCTGTAGCCTCTGATGTATTGCAAATGTAAAGATTTATTCTTCCTGACAAAGGATTTTTTGAATAATAAACTCATGCTACTCATATTGTTGTTTGGTTTGGGTTTTTTTTCAAATTACTTCCCCACCCCATTTATAAATCTTTTATACCAAACAAAAATAATTATAGTTCCACAAAATAAGTTTTGCCTTCTATTGCATATTTTTGTAACCACAAATGAAGGAAATATTAGTGTGAAGACTGAATATTTGATCTGAAAAGAATATACATACAGAAAGACTTACATTTGGAAAAGAAACTCCAGTTTTAGGAAGATGTATGTGTTTTCAGTTATCTGCAAAAACTCAGGGAATGGGTAAAATGATCAAGTGCAACCATAAAGTCTTTTTGTTTTGCCTCTGACAAAGGATGCTACATTAAAAACAACCTATGGGAAGGCTGAGAAGGAGGCTGCCTTCTGATTTGCCAAACTAAGAAGCATTTTTCGAATTTAAAAGAAATGTGTAATCTAACTAAAAGATTAACATTAGCCCACAGCGTAAACAGCTTGGGTGGAAAAAAGGAAGCTGATTAGCTATTCAAGCTTTATCTTTATTGAAAAGCGGCTGATGCCCAGAGAGTTCTGGCATTCTTCACCTTTTGTTGACCATCTGTACCTATGAGCTCCCCAACAGAGATGTAGCTCACTTGGGGACAGAAGAGCAGAAGGGCATAGCCTCCTCTACAAGAGCCACAAACCAAAAGCCACGCTAAACACCATCAATTAAAATTCATTAGTCCTGTAGGAGCTGCCCATTAGAGTGTTGAGTGTGCACAGATGCCGCTGTTACAAGCATGACACCTATAATTAAGCACCAAAAGTAGGAGGACTTCACAGCCTATTTAGCAAAGATATGATCTCTCTGTTCTTGCGTAAACTTTGCCATAACTTTAATTGCAGTAAATTTCACCTACATTGGTCAAAAGAAATATTGCCTTTCCTCTTATAACTGCTAGGACTGCTGCTTTCTAATTAGGTTTAAGACACATAACAAAATAGATGAGATTATTTAATGGAAAAAATGCTGTGCTATTAGAAGTGCATTAGTTATGATAGATGTCTATACTTAGTCAAGAAAAATTAAAGCTCAATTTGTTCTTATATATTTTCCTGTTGACTGTCACTGTTGACTGATGACTTGTCTTCAGAATGCATCTGTAATGCTTTAAAATAAATAAGAAAGAGATAGTTATCTCTACGCATTTTGCTGGCAATTGCTTTTTATTTCCATTTAAAGCTTGGTTTTCCAAAAACTTCAGAGGGTAGGAAGTGATTAATTTAATTTTATTTTTTCTTTTTTTCTTCACCCAGAGAATAGGAATATCATATACTTTGTCTGACAAAGAGAAAACTACTATCTTATTCTACTATCAGCTTTCAAATGACTATCTGGGACTTTTTTTTTTTTTTTTTTTTTTTTTTTTTTTTTTTTTTTTTTTTTTTTTTTTTTTAATTTGGTTGGTTTATTTTAACTTCTTCCTTAAATTGTATTTATGCCATAAGTAAAAGCTGCTATAGGAAGGAAAAGAAGTTTATCAGACAAACTTGGAGAAAGTCACAATTTAATTTGTTCTCCCTTCCCCTTACGATTATTTGGAGCAATTGATAATATTTGGTTCCTTAGAATTCAGTTTCAGTGTCTTATTTCATTTATTGAAGTCTTGTAAATTCATCTCTGGAGGAAAACCATCCTAATTCCAGTGTTTATGAAAAGTGGTGAACAATGGGGTAGATGCAGATCCCCGGCTGTATGAATTCTTTTGTTGTTCCGCAGGAAACAAGGTGGAAAAAAACCATAAGCTGGACATGCATGTGCCACTCTCTGCCTATACCTTCTGTCTCCTAGGAGCTGGACAATAAAAGATAAACAGATCATTTTGTAGTATTGTCATTGTGGTAGGAAGAAAGGAAAAAATAATCTCTCTTAAATCAAGAAAATGACAATAAACAGCTCCTTTCCCCCAGATTGTCTAGTACTGTGAGGTTAACTTTGGAGGTTTGCACCGAGAATTTACAGAGAGACAGAATTAGTGTGCCATACATAAAATTTTAGTATACAGTCATTAGAATATCCATCTGTTTGCCAAACATTATCCTGTTCAACATGGGAAATATGATCACAGTAAGAAAAAAGGACAATAAGTGGAAAAGATAAAATGCAGTTCCAGGCATCACTATAACATAACAAATAGCAGTTATTTGTGTAGTATACAAATGAACCATAGAGCATAGTAGGAGTCCAATCATATTTCAGGATTAGTCAAATGCATTAACTCATCAAATCAAGAAATAAGTCAATATTTTTTCAGGTACTTTTAAAATTTCTATTTAGAAAAGTTACTGACATTTTTTTTCTATGATGGCCAGATGTCCTGGCTCAAGCAATGACAACAGCAGCCAGTTGGTGTTTTGTCTCTGCTGGTGCTCCTACTGTTATCTCAGTGGTGGCAGCAGGAAGAGCAAAAGTTTAAGGGGAAGGAATACAATACAAAGGCAGCAAGTCTCTTAAGTATTACTTGCAATCACTGCTTTTGTGACACAATGGCATAATCACTTCCTGGCTACATATATACATATATGTGTACCTTTGATTATTTTTGATATATATTTTGATCCATGTCTGATAATGAGGTCTTCTCTGCTGGTAACTTTTCTCTTGCAAGTTAGTTACAATGAAAAAAGAAATCTAGCTGAGCCTCCCATAAAAGTTAAAAACCAGTTTTGTTCAAAATTGCACTTTGATTGAAGTGCAAAAGTTCAAAGCCAAAAGCAGCTAAATATACAGTAGAGAAAATAGTTCACATTCTTTAGTAATGAAAAATATACCAATTTATCACACATTATATTTTTCCAGCTTGACTTCCATTTTACAAAAGTAAAAGGAAAATTATAGATATATTTCACAGAGGCATAAAGAACTATTTCAAGTTCAGTGTAAGCTGTGGCCATGCATGAAAAATGAAAAGAAAGTGACATATTGGTTTAAGAAAGTCGAGTCAAGAAGAATTGTAAATAATAGGAAAGATAAAATATTCTTTAAACTAGTTGTGACTGACCAGAGGTAGCTTGGTGGTCAGAATAAATATTTTCAGCACAAGGGAAATGAAAGAAACTTATAATAGTAAGAAGTATGTGAAATAAAAATTGCTGATCAGGTCATAAGTCTAATAATTTACCTGACTTAAATCATAAATAGCTTGCGTTTAGGAAACAAAATACATTTTCCACATACTTCAAGAAAATAATAGCTTGCATATTAGATATAAATAACAAGATTACCATCTTTTCTGACACTGAAAATATGTTAAAACTTGAGTCTAGCTCTAAGAAATGTATATTTACATTAAAAGCTAATGTTGAAAAGGGCAATCTTGAACTAATTCTACGGCTATGATTCCTGTTTTGATCCAAGTTACTCTTATGTTGATTTCAGGGTCAATATCACTGAACGACTTACACTTTATTCACTGTTTTTTGACAATAAATATAGTGATACGATTTATCTGTTGTTGAAGCTGGCATGCACAACTTGTATACAGACTGTAAAGCAAGGGTTAGATCTGCACACATGGTATCTCCGTTAACCAGATGTGGAAATAATGTGGGTATAGTGGAACTTCCTTCAAGTCCGTCCAGCCAGCTTCTCCCCTCACTGAAACTCAGCTGCAAGGCAAGTTGCAATGTACTTTAGCTCTGTTTCACTCAAATGCAAAGGTAGGACACACTCAAGATTATTAAGGCAGAGACAAGGTCTGAAAAGTTTTTCTGAAACACAAAAAAATCCCATGGAGTTATCATACGGATCTTTTGATTTTTTGTTTTTAAAGGAAAAAGTAAAATATGTATCTGTATTTAGTAGTAGAGAATGACAGTAAATTTCAGCTTTTTAATGCAGACTCCAAAACACGGTTCCATGCAAACATTGATACTACATAGAAATACAGGAAAAATATAAACTAATCAACACTGCAATGCATGGGTTCTCTTCCAACAGAGTAATTAAGATTCACAATAATTTCAATGTTTTGAGGTGTTTCATTCAGGTGGAATCTAAACCAGTATTAACCTGCATATTAACCTGTCTGTTAACAATATACAGAACTGATCTAATCAGGGTTTCTGCAGGAACTCATCAGTTGGTTACCCAATATGGTAACGACCCCTCCAGACTCATTATCAGAGGCTGCAGTCTGCCTGCAGATAACACACCCTCCAAATACTATCTCTCTGGGTAGTGATTCATTTCTGATATCATTCATACAAGAATGTAGAAATGGTCTTGACTTACAACACAGGACACTAGAGATAACACTTAATCAGATTATCACTCCATCCAGACAAAGATTGCTATTAAAAAAA
>VWYO01013209.1:88759-101866 GCA_013400275.1 Rhadina sibilatrix | reverse complement strand
AAAAAAAAAAATTGAAAGCTTAAGGATTTCTTAGTTTCTGGAAGAAAGTAAAGCCACTGGAATCTTCTGTGGGTTTGGGATGTTGTTATTCCTGCAGTGCAATACTTCATTAGAGACCAGCCTGCTTTTGTAATCTGGTAGGTCAGCAATGGTTGTCTGAGGCATCTATGTATTGAAAAGGGATAACAGCATTGGAAGTACCTGCATCATCATGACAGCAGAAATAAATAATCTTTTCTCTACCATCACAGCAGAAAACCTATGTATACTTGGGAGACTGCTATTCTCTGCAGCCAATAGACTAAGCAGTCTCTAAATAAACACAGTGCACTACCAGTTGTTCTCATGTTTCTTTGCTGGAAGACATGACCTAAATGAATAGTGACCTAAAAACCCACAGTCTTAAACCAACATAACCTATACAAACTCTTTTATTTCCTTTGCCAGTGTTTGGACCCCTTGTATGTAGTGAAGATCAAGAAGCTCTGAGAAATATTTATGCTGAAATATGTTATGTATTCATATGAATTCTGGTCTTGACAGAGCATTAATTAATAACATTAAACAATGCTAATGGAGAAAAAAAATAACCAATATATGTTTGAGAAGTGTACCCATTTGTGTTCCCACAGAGAGGCCCAAATCTCAGAAAGTTGGCATTCAGGAGACATGACTTGCCCATAGTTTTCCATTTGCAGGCAAAATCAGTTCAAGTGGAGTTGACCTAACAACAGCATACTATCATCTTTGCTAACGTTTTGAATTTTGAACAATGACACAACAGCATCATTTAAAAAAAAAAAAAAACAAAAAAAAAAACCCTTCTTCAAGCAGAAGAAAGTATTTTAGGTTTTAGCACTGTTATCACTTCATATTTCTGCTGCCTTGACACCCATCAACCTGAAATATTGTTGTCAAGACTTCATGACATTGTGGGAGTAGTTTGTACAGTGTTACCATGGTTCAACCATTTCTCTCCATATCCATATGAACCATGGATTTTCCATGTAATCTATTTGAGTTTCATCATCCTTAGGGATCAGGAATGTCTTTCAACCTTTAAAAAAATTTTACTATCACTGCTAGCAATACCTACTGCTATTCTGTAGGAATGAATATCCAAAGGATATATATCTACCCTTAATCCAAGTTAAATCACTATGTCTTTGATATATTACACATACACAGATGCTGCAGATGACAGGGAAAAAGGGGTACTAATGGGGACGATGAGGAGTTTACTTATACCTCTATCTTAAGTACTATTACAAACAAAATCCTCTGAACCTTTATAAAAATAAACTCATAAATAAAATAAGTGTATATTTACAGAGTTAAATGATTTGTTAGGGGTTTTTTAACATTTGAAACTTGATTTATTAGAATAACCTTTTTATGAAATGTTACATTACTTTGTTTTAGAAAAGAAGAGGAGTATGAACTCAAGCTATACTCCCCCTTACTTTCCCAGAGTAGGAGGCCCTCCACTAAATACATTTGGCATTTTTTGTTAGTTAAATAAAGCATCTTCTGCTAAGATAAGTGTTTGATTTTTATGTATACCAAAACTTTTAAAGTCCTTGCTTTATCCATGCTTTTCTGTCCTTTGAAAAGGACATTCTATATACAGATAGAAAATCTCTGTAGATTTCAATGAGCCTTTTGAGAGCCCCATGCACAAAGGCTCAATTCCAAAACCTTAAAGCAAAGATAAACGGAAAGAAAATGTGGGAAAGTACCTCTTAAAGACTTGTCTTTTCTGTTTTGAAAATCTATATCATGTGAATTTTCTGTGGGTCTTTAAATCCTAACTTATGCTGATATTTTTTACTTGCCTGTTTGTTTTTAATGCATCTTTTTATTTGTCTGTCCTATGATGATAAAAGTATTTTTGCTTAATTTGTGTCATAGGAGCATAGGTGCTTTATGATTCCATTTTATACATGCTGCAGACTTGAATTCCAGGCCTGCAGTATTGTGTCAAACATGACTGTAATGTGGAAGGCTAAGAATGAGGAGAAAAGCACTTAAAGAATACCAATGAAGCATAAAACTCTCCAAAATCTTTTAGAACAAAATCTTCTTTTTGAAGACAATTTTAGAGTTACATTGAGTTTCTACATAATCATTTTTCTTTGGGCTGGCTTTTTTTTTTTTTCATTATTTAATTTTTTTGTCATTGTTAAAAGAATTTTGTTTACTGTGTTCTTAAATACAGTCAAGATGACCTTGTCTAATGCAAAATATTATGCTCCTTAATAGGTTCTTGTTATGGTTGCTGTTAAGGGGAAAACAAAAAAAAAAAAAAAAAAAAAAAAAACCAAAACCAAAACCAAAAAATCTTGATAGAATTAGACAGCAAACTGGGTGGATAATGTACCATGTAGGTGACTTAGCACATACAAGTGATTTAAATTTTGAACTTATAGTCTTCTGTAAAAGAGAAACAATGTACAAAATAATTTCTTTCTGTAAGCATTTATTTGTCCACTGCCCACCCAAATTGAAGGAAAAAAGTAGTAAGTAAATGTGTCATATCACTCCTTTCCTGGGATGGAGCACCACATTGATAATTGGTTAGTTCATTTTCAAGGGATGTTGCAGAATATTTTCTAGATTTCTTTTTTCCTCTTGTATTATTGGTTCAGCAATTCTTTGCAAAGTTCAAGATGGTTCATTAGCTTATCTGAAGAAAATGGATCTGGTACTTTCAAGACAGATTCTTTCTGTGAGTTTTCTAATTAAGTCTCCTTCATCAAACAAAAAGCTGCCCTGTTTACTTGACAAACATTTGTTCTAATTTGGCATTCGCTCTGTTTTTTGGTACTTGTACTTCTTTCTTTCTCCCTCTCCACCAACAGTAGAAGCAGCTGTTAGTCACAGGATCATGGTGTCTGACATTTACTCTGAATGTGCTTGGTTATTCAAATAGTTCACTCTTAGACAAGCTTATCAGCTGAAAAAATACAGTAAAGCAATTCTAGTATGTTGTATGGGTACATTTCCAATAAAGTGAATTTTTAATATTTCAGTGCACCACTATCAATGCATGCATTTGTAGATATAAAATGTACCTTCCCTTGGAGGTGGTTTTGAATCCTGAGTAATCAAGCATTAGACAGGTGGGACATCCTGATCCACAACAAAGTACATTGTTTACACAAGAGACCTAAATTTTATAAGGAGAGCATATTTGCCTACTTTTTTATTAACATATTCAAAAAAAAAGTCAGTTTTGAGATCTCTGCTTCTGAATGGAATATCCTGTGGGAAGGGGGAAGAAAGTTCAAGAAAGGTTTAGTCAAAGCACTTTTTCACAATGCCCAGAAAACCTTTCTGAAAGCTTTCTCTGGACAGGCAGATCATTGATTAATTCTTCAGGTATGTACTTTTCTCCTCTGTGAAAAATGTAATATGAGGTCAAGTGCTCACTGAGGAAGCAAGAGTTTGGTCTTTCAGGTTTCCCACTGGACAGTGGGAAGATATGCTCAGACTGTGACAAGCATCTCTGTACACAGTTTATGCTGCTATTCTTTAACTCTCTCTAGTGCCATTAGCTTGCCAGCCATGTAGTCTGTAAGTAATAGGTTGCAATAGCAGCTAAAATTGACAAGTGCTTAGCCCAGGGCATGGATTGAATGTAATTCATAGGGTTCCTGAGTTAATTTCCAATACCTGTTTCATCAAGGCAGACTGATAGATAACTGCCAGCATCTTCTGGCTTTCTCTGCAAATCCCTCTATCTTTCACTCCAGTCTTTCTGGAGTTACTGCTGTTTTTTTGTCTGGTTTTGTTTGTTTGTTTGTTTTGCTCCTCTTTACTTCTCTTTTCTTAGCTCTCCTTTTCTTTCCAGTCTATTTTCTCCTTCTTTTTTCTTCTGTCTTTATTTTCTTTCTAGCATTCTTTCCCTTGCTTTTGCTCCTCCCTATTTCCGTAAATATAAATGCTGCTTGCTCCATAGGCACGTCATTTATTCAGATTAGAGGCCCTTGCAGCTAAAAGCAAGACCTTCAGATTTTATTGAAGAACATTTTTTCCATGTGGCCCAGTTTAAAGTGATGCTTCTTTAGGGACTGCAGGGTGAAATATGAAGTTATCTGGGAGAGTAAATCTGAGATGTTGGACAGATGGTGAAGCATCAGTACATCCACAGAAATGCATTTTATTTTTATATATGGGATGTTCTCAATCAGCTTCAGCCTGAGAAAATATTTTTCTTGTTGCATCATTGGCATTTCATGTGTTTTGTTTTGTTTGTTTGTTTGTTTGTTTGTTTTTGCTGTGGTTCACTTTTTGTTTGTTGTTGGGTTTGGGGTTTTTAGATCAATAGGTAAGTCAATTCAATGATAATAAATTTTAAATATATTTATGAATTATTTGGATGTGTGTTATGTGCCAGAAGGAGTACAATTTGGGATCCCAACAGTGACAGAAAACTAAAAAGCAATAAAAATATGGAAAAGAAATAAATATTTTCCTATAAGGTCACAAAAATTTGTTTAGTGAAAAATATATCCATTTACTATGTCTTATGTGAATTCATTTCTCACATCAGAAATATGAACTTATAAAAAATCTGTTATTTAAACTGTATAGAGCAACACTCATTCCCATAGATCTCATGGGTGTGCTGCCAATTTCAACATTGCTTTTGAGGTATATCCTTCTATAAAGGAGAAATTATCTTTTTTAAACATTAAAGAATCTTATAAACAGTGACTACACAGAGTACACAAGGACGCCAGGTGAAGTTTCATTCTGTCTAGCTGCAATCACTTTTGATCTGTAACCAGGTAAAGGGTTGTTTTGTTTAATAAAAGAAGTATCTAACTTCCATGGCTAAATGATTCATTCTAATTCTGTTCCATTAGCTGTTAATCAAACTCTTGATTGTCTTTATAAGACAGTTCACTCTTTTCTGCTTACTTTGTGCAGCTTTTAAATCACATGAACAAAACTTCTAAACTGCTTTTGAAAAAAGTTGAAAGTCAAGAGGACAGAGTCTTGGGTTTCCATTATACTTTGGGCTTGCTGATACACATCTATACTGCCAACAGAGCACAGCCATTTGTTTCTTTTTGTTTTCTTTGTTGCATTTTTGTTTGTTGGTTGGTTTTGGAGTTTCTGGTTGTTATGCTGGTGTTTGTCTGTTGTGTTTCTTTCAATGAAAGGGATGAAGGTATGCCATCAAGCTTTCCTACTGTTTTCCGGACCACAGTACTTAAAATCTTTGGTGTACATTTGCAGGTATGAGTGATCTATCAGATTTCTCTCCTCTGCTGGAGAAATCAATATTTACAGGGCTCTTTGGAAATTCATGACAATAAAGAAAGAGTTTTAATGTAAAAACAAAACAAAAACAAGCCAGCACAAATAATAACGTGAAGGGCACAAACAGCCTGAGTGCCAGCTTCTAGGGGGATGCTCACTGCTACTGGACTGGTAACTGCTAGTGGAGTAAATATGTCATTAAAAATATTTTTACTTACAATCCCAGCCATATCAACATTAAGGATTTCTTAAAATAGAAATAGAATTTAGGTGTTGGTTTTGTTTTGTTTTGTTTTAATTTTGTGGTTTCTGTAAATATGTCTGAATTTTAGCTAAATCCTTCCTTGTGGGACTTACAAGGTTTTGTTCAGTATTTTAAAAAATAACAGTATGTCTGATGCTTAATTTGTCACTAAATCTTAACCTGCAAGAAAAAAAATCTGCAAGAAAAAATACGATTTTTATTCATTCTTTTGGGAATATGACCTGTTTCAGACATGATATTTCATAAAAATAGAGTAAACTTAGCTTGCTAATCTATTTAGAACATTTTATTCTGAGCTGAAAGAGTTTTGATTACATTTTATGATAGCTAGACCAATGTCAAGGATTTTTTTTCTTTCCATCAAGTGAAAAGTGATGAGAAAAACACAGCTTGAAAGCTTTCCCATTGCTCATATGGGTTGACTCTTCCTTATTTTGTACCGAATTCTAGTTTGTGTGTTCAAAAAATTAAGTATATGAATACCATTGCTTTTTGAAATTACTATAAATAATTTTTTAAAAGGCAAACATACTGGAATATGTGCTTATATGGGGTGCACCTGGAGGTTGTCAGCTAAGAGAAAATTCCTTGAATATTTTCTTGTCCTTTCTCATAATTTTTTGAAAAAAGAAGTGTTTGTTTGTAAGTCTGAACAGCCAGATACAATTATTTCATGAAAAACATTGAATCAATGAACCCAAAATAATTTCAGCTGCAGATGCTTAATGAATTTGCCCCTGGCTGTTCTGTTACTTGCCCCAAATATACAATTTTCATTCAAAGTCCTTGTATGACATATGGTAAAATTCAAATATAGATAGTCTAGTCTAGAATTATTTTTGTTTTCTGGGGATGTTTGCAGATCAGCACAGGGCAACAGGAGCTATTCTAAGAACTACAGAGATATAATATAGTTTAGGGCACTAAAAAAAATCAGTGTATATCAATTCTGACTAGTAACCTGACAAACCAGCCTGTGAGCAGCAGGTGGTGGGTAGCTATTTCATGCCCTGGGAGGCAGGAAAAGCAATGGAACTTGGTGTTTGAAGGATGGCTGTTCATATAGTTTCATTTCACTGGATGTAACCTGACAGCAAATGGTGGAAAAAGTGGAATGTCAGGAAACAACAGTTTAATAAAATGTTTTATATCAGCTATTTACAAGGTCACCTTACGTTACAATACTAGCTACTGAGATTTCCTGCTTTGTCAAGATATCATTAAAACTTCCTGTAACTTCTGAAGTATTTGAGCAATATTCTCTTTCCGAGTAATGTTTGTATCAGATATTATTGTTTCTAATAAAGCCATCTGGATAAACTTCAGGTATCATTTTATCAGCTTATGCAATATTTAATTGGTAATCAATCTTTGTTGAGATAAAAAGGTTGATCAAACTTAGCAGAGTAACATATTCAGTTGGGAAGAGATAAAACTAATTTAATTTGTAAAGTAAGGAGAGAATTTCTTCTATTAGAATCAGTTCTGGTTTTGCTAGTTTCCTAGGTTTCCTTGTGGAATTACTTGTGGAAAGGTCACTTGAAGTTCTTCACAGAAGATTATGTCAATGAGATTGCTGCACCCTGTGCATTGTCCGATACGTTATGTGTTGATATGAAACGGCATTTGGGTGAAGCAATTATTGTCATCTCAAAAAAATTTATCCTTCTACAGTAAATCCCTATTACAGATTTGTGATCATTCGTGTCTATAAATTGACATTCTTAGTTTTCTGAAAAATGTGAATAGAATTTTAAATTTCTTTGAAGCCTTCTGCTGAGTGAACATTTCGTTACTCATACTAGAATATGTTTAAGACTGATGTAAATTTAGGACAGTGTGGCTGATTTAGGGCAGGAGTTAATAGAGATCCCTCTGTTACTGCTCTTATTGCTGAGATAGGAGGAAGGTAGAGACCACTACAATACTAAAAGTTAAATTTTACCAAGAAAATTCTGATAATGAGACTCATTGGCCATGCTTGGAATTGGTTTGGACTGGAGACTTGCTTTTTAGGAGAATCTGACAGAAAAATAACTGAAAAGGAAACCACTGTGGACTGTCAGACTGTAATAAGAGACAGAAGAAGCAACAGAATGAGAATAGATCTAAATCTGACAACGACCAATGAGATTACAATTAAAGTTTAGACTCCAGCTGCTGCATACCAATGTGTGAGTACTTTTTTTATGTGTGGAAGGGATACAGGGGTTTGGCTTTGCTCCTTATCATCCATGTGTTAGGTGTCAGAGACCACATGTATAGGATTATTGTATGGATGTGGAGCCAGTCTGGGCAGCTACTATTTTGTATTTACTGATCAGTGAATCAGAAGTATCAGAACTTCACTTATAGACTTGGTTAGCTGGATGTACTCACCAGCATTAGTTTCTCAGTGGTGTTAGATTGTCTGACAAAGAGTTCATGGGTCGGGGTTGTTGGATTTGGTTTTGAGCAACCTGGTCTATAGGAAGGTGTTCCTGCTCATGACAGGGTGACAGAAACTGGGTGATCTTTCAAGCTCCTTTCAACTCAAACCATTTTATGATTCCATTGTTCCATGAAATATAAAACAACCAAGCTTATGAACCAGTTTATGAATCAGATCACTGATTTCCCTCGCTAATTTGGGCTGTCACATTCTTTTGAATCTCCTCCTCCCCCTGCTCCCCTCCTGTGAGGTTTAGATCTGAAGCATCCATGGGCTGAAAGGGTTGGAATGAGGCATGTGGTCAGATTTTGGCAAGAGTTGTATTTACTGCAGCTCTGTCAGGGGTAATTTGACTAGGTTTAAGTTGTGGACTGGCAGGGGTCATGTGTAGGTTTGGATTTGGATCCATGTAAGCATGACTTCTAACCAGTAGCTCACATCAGCAAAGGCTCTGTATGCTATCCATGGTCTTCCAGTCAGCTTTTCCTCCTATCCTATTTGCCTGCACACAACCTCACACAATTTTATATTGTGGAGGGACCAGCCCTTCCTCTTATCTTTCAGTGTAACATCAAAGGGAGTGTAGCTTCAAAAGAGGAAAGATTTAAGGTCATTATCTGCTCCACTGTCTGAAGATAGTGTTAAAGAGGGTGTCAGAGAGGGGAATTCCTTTAACTGAAATACCAGATTTTGAAAAGTTTCTGTTGATGAATAGGTCAGTGTTTATGAGTGGGATTCTAATAAGAATACCAGTATTTGGAAAATCTAAAGTCTTTGTACCTGCAAAGAGACTGACAAAAAGTGATTGGGGTGGAGATCTATGCATACAATTGAAAAAAAAAAATAAACAACCCAGTAATGTAGAGTAACACAGGAAAGGTGAATATGTAATCGCACATAATATCCGATTGCCACAGATATATTTTAATAGACAACACCACAAACTGGTCCAGACAAAGCATTTCCTCCAATACATGATAGAGCTTTTCTGAATGGAATAATGAGTCCTCTGCAAAACACAGAATTTCTTTTAAAATCTACAAAATTCACTGTAATTTCATAACTTAACTTATTTTCATTGTAGAAAATAAACCAATACTCCTTTTCATGTATTTTTCCTGTTTCAAAAACATTAGGCAATTATAGAGAAGAACAGTGTCATTTTTCCATGTAATTGAACATTTGCTGTTGATACTGGAAAGAGACATTTTTACATGTAAATTAATATGAACACACAGTCTTTATAAGTTCTCATCAAGTTCACTAACATATTTTTTCTGGTTGCTTATAGAGGACTTTCTTTCTTTCATCTTCTTTGTCAGTGTTGTAACTCAGCTATTCCTACTGCTCCAAGGTAAAATTTTGGGTTTTTTTTTTTTTTTTTTTTTTTTTTTTTTTTTTTTTTTTTTTTTTTTTTTTTTTTTTTTTTTTTTTTTTTTTTTTTTTTTTGTTTTTTTTTTTTTTTTTTGGTTTTGTTTTGTTTTGTTTTGTTTTGTTTTTTTTTGTTGGTTTGGTTTGGTTTGGTTTTGGCTATGATTTCAGGGTTTTTTTGGTTATTTTATTCCCTTTGGTTTTTATTAGAACTTTGAGCACTCATCCAGAATCATAGAGATTGTTTTCAGTTCTGGGTCAATAATGTGTTTAAAAACTCTAAAAATCAGAACAAGTGTATATGCTTATTCAGTACAAAGCAGCTGTGTACAAGCACTAGTAAAGTTTATTTTACTTAAAAATTTAATATTTATGTGAAGCTAACTAGATGCCCTCTGAAACAGATAAAGAGAGAGATACTTTCAAAAGGTGATTCATCCAAACAGTCTTAGACAACTAACTTAAGATAGAATGAATTGTCTGCTAGAGGTGTCTATCTCCGTCCATTTACTTCAGAGAAAGCATAGATGACTAATTTAATCTCTTAAAGTCACTTCACTACAAGCTTGACTGTTATTCAATAGAATCAGCCTTTTCCTCGGTTCTATCACAAGAATTGCACAGCAATTAAATATGTAACAGCTTTGCAATACAGACTTTTAGCCATGGATTAGGGCTAAACAAACCCCTACACCTAAATAGCCTTGGTGTTTGAAAAACTCCAGGGAAGATTTAAAGCATTTGTAGTACAGTTTGGTGTCTTTGAGCAGATAGCAAAAATTCTTCTTTCTCTACTGGAAATTCTCTCTCATGATTCTCATATTTCTTTACTTTCACTGTGCAGTCATCTCAGCCTCTACCAGTAAAACTAGTTCAGAAACCAGGTCTTTATGTGACCAGTCTCTTTTGAGACATTCAAATTATTTCCTTTGATTAGAAGTTTTTATACTGGATCTCAGCAGGATACTTGTTCAGAAATTCAGTGATTTTTTTGTGAAAACTAATGTGCTTTTTTTCAAACATCTACCTTTGTCAAGACAAAAATATCTCCGTTTTCTGTCCGGAATGTCACATCTCCTTACGAAGCTTTTAAGTAGAGGCTGTCTTCCAATGCTACTGCTTTCAGAAGTTTAACGAAACTCTCTTGCAGTAGTAGTAACAGAAACCCTTAAAAGTAAGCTTCCTTCACACATGTGCTCTCTGCTTTGCAGAATATTCTCAGAATATGAACATCTACCTCCTGTTTTAAATTGTTAACTGACAATTAATTTTCCTGTGTACTTTTATCTAGTGAGTGCCTACTCACGTGTGGTATAGAATATCCTGTCCTGGCAGTCTTTGTAGCAGGCAGATGTTAAACTTGACAGATTAAAGCCAGTGCTCAAAAACCCTTCATTTTTTGTATTTTGCCCCCACCTCTTCCAGCAAGCTGAATAGTCACATGCATCTATTCAGTCATGTACTCAACAGGACTGCTTTTTTAGTGTTGTTACTGCAGAGAGAGGCCTTAGAGGACAAAAAATCTGCTATGTAGTATGATTGTGCTTGATTAAGAAAGCTTTACTTCTGAACACTATGAGGACCATGGGCATATGGCAAAGACTTGAGCTACATGCAGTCCTTTGGACAGGGAGGACTCAAATATCAGTAACTAGAATAAGAGGTAAGAAAAGAATTTGCTCATCATAGAGCGTTTTTAAAAGTAGGTTCCATGCTCACATTCATGCTCTTTCATTGCAGGAAAATCCTCTGTATTGCCTTCCTCAAATGTTAAAATTGTAGTTTACTTCCCCCACCAATTTATTTTTTTCTTATTATGTGTCAGTTACAATGCTGCCAGAAAATATAATTGCACATATTGTTCGTCCCAAGTTAAGCATAGTGCAAAAAACACTTAAAGTCCTTAGAGCCCAAGATTGAGACATGGGATGAGATTCAACAAGAGTCTTTCTAGAGATGCTGATATGAAGTAACAGGCTGAGAATTTAAAGTAATTTCTTTCCTCAACAAAACAGGAATCACTGTTAAAAACAATTTAAGAGCAAATGGATTTCAAACCCATCTCCTTAAATTAAGGGACTTGCACAGTTGGACAGTTCAACATATATCATTTGTTCAAGTTTAAATATATAAAGATTTGACACTAACATTTCTGCTGGTCATACTATAGTCACTGAGTTAAAATTTATGGCATATTTCTCCTGATCAATTTTGATATCCAAATTAAAGAAATATAAAGAAATTTGAATTTCAAGAGCCTCTAGGTTGATTGATTCATGTATGCTCCTCAGAAGTCAAATTTTCAAATTTTTGCAAAAAGTGTTACACCCTCTAGTTTACCAGATTATCCTGTTGGAGTTTTTTTATTTTTTTTTTTTTTTAATTTAGAGAAATTAAAAACAGTTTCTTTCATTTTTACATTTCGATTAACCAGCTAAATATGACCTCTCTCTTCAGTTACATGCTCTTTCTTGTAGCTCAGCAGTTTTAATTTAGAGAAAACACAGGGACAGGAGAATCACTCATGTCCGAGAAACCTGGTGTAAAGAATCCTATCAGTAGATAACAGAAATGGTCTGCTTAACTGAAGAAGTTACTGCCTTTGGCTGTGATATCTGCAAAGATGCAGTAACCATGTGGACACTACGCAGTCTGAAGTAAACTAAGAAGAATGGATGTGGCTGGATCAAATGTCTTTCATTTGTTCATGGCCATTTTTTGATGCACTTCGGGAACCAATATTCTGGGAATCCACAGTAATTCTGCTGGTCCTTTCCCTGGTTTTCATTGTGTCCTGTTCAGAAATCTGGCTTAGTTAATGTTTTTTTTTTAATAACGTATAACCACAGTGTAAAATTAAAATGAATATGAAATGCAAATATCTGAAAAGGCAGAAATTGATGAGATATAAAAATTTAATTTCATTAGAAAATACAGAATTCATGTATGTAATCTAGTTTTCTATTATTTTCTAATATTCAGCCAATTACTTTTGAAGAGTTCTAACTGGTTCCAAATTCTACATGCAGGCTTCTGTCTTCATAGAGGCATAGATTCATTACGGTTGGAAAAGACCTCCAAGATCATCAAGCCAGGACTTTGACTGAACCATGTCAACTAAATTATAGCAGTAAATGTCACATCCAGTCATATCTTTGACACCTCCAGGGATGGTGAATCCACCACTTCCCAGCACAGCCCATTTAATGCTTAATCATCCTTTCACTGAAGGAATTCTTCCTGAAGTCCAGCCTGAACCTCCCCTGCCACAGAGTGAGGCCATTTCCTCTCACCCTCTTGTTTGTTGCCTGAGAGAAGGTTGACACCCACCTGGCTACAGCCTCTTTTCAGGCAGCTGTAGAGAATGAAAAGGTCTCCCCTGAGCCTTCTTTTTATCAGGCTAAACAACCCCAGTCGCTTCAGCCACTTTTCATATGACTTACTTTGGTGGTTTGACTTAGACTGGATGTTAGATGCTCATCGAAGTCTACCACTCTCCTCTGCAACTGGACAGGAGAGAGAAATTATAACAAAAGGCTCATGGGCTGAGAAAAGGGCATAAAGAGATCACTCACTAACTGCTGTCAAGGGCAAAACAGACTTGACTTAGAAAAATCAATTAAATTCATTACTAATCAAAATTAGAGTAGGTCGATTAGGAGAAAAACAGAACTTAAAAACACCTTCTCTCCACCTTTCCTTGTTTATCAGTCTTGAGTCTCTGCAGAAAGACAGGGGTGGGGGTTATCCTCAGTTCACTGCTTCTTTT
>VWYO01013209.1:55377-83255 GCA_013400275.1 Rhadina sibilatrix | reverse complement strand
AAAACCAAAAAAAACCAAACCCAGAAACAGTTAAAAATCCCAGCAAATGACAACTAAAAAAAATGACAGAACCAACCAATTAACCAAATAAAAAAAAGTACAAACCCAAAACCTTAAAAACAAACAAATGAAGAAACAAAAATACCAACCAAATAAACCAACCAAACAACAAAAAACAAAACCAGAAAGAAATCTTAAAATGTTGCAACTCATAGCAAATTTTCTACCACTGGAGGGCTTGATCTCCAATAGATATTTCCTGGCATATCTATAATCTATGCTGCTATAACTGTATTGTTTTATGATCAGTATGGACATTCTGTTTCAAAATAATAGTAATTTTATTTGGAATAATTACTCTAGTGTATTTATTCTGGGACAAAATAACAGTCTTGGCATACAGAATGTCCACATGGAAGCTAAGACTGATAGAACTATGGCAGAATAATTAGTACAGTGTATCTATGCCAGGAAATATCTATGTGTACACAAGCCAGCATGTCAATTTTATATTCTTTTTACTTACATTCCCTAGGGCTTTTTGTTTGGTTGTTTGGTTTTTTTTTTTCCCCCCCACTGGATTTTATGTTGCACATAGTCTATCTCATTCTTCTCGTTTAGAGGACCATTATGAAATGTTCCTCTTGAAGATGTGTAGCTAGAGAGCAGGGTCTGTGCCCTGGTAGCAGGTGAGGGGTTGGGAGCCATGTGCAGTGAAGCACTCAAGCAGGCTGAGCCTGAGCCCTCCTCCAGCAGTAGGAGGAAGGGGTGAGTGACAGCAGTGGGGAACTGCTGTTGGAGGGGGACAGAGGATACTGCCTGCCCACCTGGCTTCCTGCCCAGGACGGCTTCCTGCTTGCCAGGTGCTTGGATGTGTTACAGATAAACTGCCAAAGCTTGTCCAGCCCTTGGACTGTCCCTCCTTGCTGTTCTTCCTGACAGGCCCCAATGATGCTGTCAGGGAGATGTGGAGCAAATCTCAAGTGTGAATGCATTACTGTGGGGGTGAGGGTGAAAGCCATGGAGCCTGGGGTCTCAGGCAGTTTTCTTCTCAATACAGAGATGGGGATAGAGGGTAGATTTAGAGGGTGGTGAGGTTCTGGAACAGGATGCCCAGAGATGGCATCCCACCTCTGGAAGTGTTCAGGGCCAGGTTGGATGGGGCTTTAAGCAATTTGGTCTGGTGGAAGGAGCATGTCCATGACAGGAGGATTGGAACAGATGATATTAAGGTTCCTTCCAACCTAAACCATTCTATGATTCTATGTTTTAATGTGAAGATGGTTAAAAACTTGAACCTGGTTTTCAATGACATTGCGAAACCCCCAGCCTTGAAGATATTCAAAAGCTGACAGGAATGACCCTGAGCAATACATGCCAGCTCTACCTGCCTTGATGAGAGAAGCTGAACTAGATGATCTCCAAAAGTGGCTTCTGGTATCAAATGTTCTGTGATCCTTTGATTCTGTAAAATTCATTTATTAAAAAACTGTTCTTACTATGATTATCAGAATTAACATTTCTGCACTTTTACTTAGCCTTGGTGAGCTCCAGTAACCAGAAGCTTTTTCAAATATTTGTCCTTATAGTGATAAACTTGTTCCAGGAAAAAGAAATTACATCATAATTAAATATTCAGCATCACTTAATGATTTAATTTGGTATCATAGTTGTTATAACAATTTTTCATATTTAATTCAAAAATTATAGAAATACCACATGCAATGCAAGATCATACATTTGATAGTCTAACACCCAACCATGCAGAGAAGAATCCCTGCACCATCTACGTGGGATGAATAGTTTTTTATTTAAATTTGAGTATTCAAAAGGATTAGTAAAAGATACACTTTTGAGGCTTAAATTTTGATACTTTAAACTCCAAATTAATTTCATTATTATAAATAAGAAATGTAGCAAATGTTATGCCAAAAAAATGCATGTAATTTGGAAATTTTGTGATGGTGTGTCCTTATTCCACACAGGTCTTTTAAAATGTCCCCCTTGTTAGCTGTGACCCCATAGTACAAAGATGTAACAATGACTGCAGCTAGTAAAATGGGCAAGTGACATTTTAGGAACCTGCAATGTCAAAATTCAATTGGGGGATTTTTTGTGAGTATCTCATAAAGAATGAATATACTAAATGTCAAGATTTTAGCTCAAAAGGAATTTAAAATTCATTGACAGTCATTCAAAGAATGACTTATGAATAGCATCAAACTAGACTGGGCTACAGGAAAGGAAACCACGAGTTCCCCTTGTCCTCATCTCATCAGTGGAAAGAAACCCTGAAAATTTTGGTGAAATATTTTAGACTAACATTTTTCAGAGTGCAGTGGGTGGTTTTCCCTCTGCTGCTACTATCATCAAAGATTTTTTTAACAGAAAGTGAAGCAAGGTGGTCATTGGTCTCAAATACTTGTTCGAGGATCTTGCTGGAAGACAAAACTTCTGAGTCCCAGTGACTGTGTCACTCTTGAAAGAAAGAAGCTCAATAATGTTGCCAAGAAGAATTCCTATCACACATGTTGATCATATTATTTTTGGTGGCGGACAGCTTAATATTGGCTGGAAGCACTTCATCTTGGAGCTCCAGAAACTTTCTCTGCTTTTATAATTTCCGCTCCTGACATTCATTTTTCCAAATATCATGAGGCAATGTCATGATGTTAATTAATATAGCATCAGTTATTATCAATATAACATTATTACCTGTCTTTTTTGTTTGTTGCAAACATTCATTCCTAGTAAAAGAGAGATCCTAACACAAAGGAGAACAATTTGTGACTGAGGTAGACTTTCAACTCTATTTCTTCCTATCAAAACATGAATCCATTAAAGTCTTAGGGCATTTAATATTATGATTATTACTTAGTATTTATTGGTATTTGGTGATAAGAGTCATACTGAATTTAGATTTAAGATCCACATCCTGGGACTACTGTTTTGTTTTTGTTTTTTTTTCTTCTAGTTGTGCTACTGATGCTCTGCTTTGTACCTTAAGCAAGTTGCCTTAACTTTTAGTACTTATAGCGCCAAGTGACCAGGATGATTAATCAATGAATGGGCCATGCTCTAAGGAATTATATCATGGATTCCTGTGGTGCAGACTTTCAACAATACCCTGAAAATATTCAAAGTGCTGGGGATTAAATGTGAAGAGAATACTAGTATCTGTTATTTGATATTTGGTCAAATAAGACCTGTATATATTTCCACTTGTAAAATACGTACGTAATACAAAATATATACATCCTCTGTATATATTTCCACTCATAAAATTTAATTTTACAATGAAAAAGTAGGTTAAGGTTAGGAGAGAGGCTGAATTTTTAAGGCAGGATGGCAACTACAAAGGAAAATGACAACTGATAGAAAACAGGAGATGTATGTTAGAATAGTGAATTACAGCAAAAATGGTGCTCTAAAGGGGTTATCTTTCATACAGAAGAGAGAAAAAACATCAGAGACAGCAGACTCATAAAATATACTAAGGGATCAAAGCGTAACTAGCCAAGTACAGAAATGAAAGTTTGATGATGATGTAAGTGATGCTAATGAAAACAAATAGCTAGAAAAAGTAGTATGAGAATTAAAACAGTTTGTATAATTGCTAACAACATCCTGCAAGGAAGGAAGTTGTAAAGTACTCTTAATTAGAAAGAAAAGGAGGTGTATGTGTGTGCTTATGTGTAAGAATATTCCAGAAAGAGAAATTTAATATCACCAAAAGAATAAATCTTAGATGATGCTCTACTTCAGCAAGGATTCAGAGAAAGTTTTTCTCTGTTCTCTCAAAATTTTTGAAGTTTCCAAAGCAAGAGAGTTTCTGAAGAAACGTAGACAATATAAGCCACTTACCCTTAAAAATCAATTTACTAAAGGGGATACTGGAACAAATCCAAAGCTGATTTGAAAATTAAAGAGGATATGATTGTGGTGACAGCGGTGCCCTACAAAACTGAAGTGTTTGAGGAGGAACAGTATTTCTGCATTGATTGTTTGACCTGTATTGAAAAAGAAACATGAAAGTCAAAGCTCTGCTAGGTACTAACACTGATAACTGGAGAGGTGTCTTTGTAATTGAAGTAAAAGCATGCCAGGGAACACTGTGTGCATCTCCACCTCCAGCTGCTACTTCTTCTAGCACAGGTCAATAATGATAATACATATCCCTTAGGAAACGGCCTAAGATTTTCTATTTATTCCCCCACTGCTTGGTCTTTCCAAATCCGGAGTTTAAATCAGTGAAACAAGCACTTAAAGAAGCCTCTAGGACTAAAGAGGTACCGCAATTACTGTAAAAAAGAAAAAAAATAAAAATAATCCTTTACTGAGGCAGTAATTTAAGAACAAATTGTCTAACCTTTCATCATTCTGGGGAAAATTATGACCATTGAATCAGGCTATCAATAGAAATCATGGCTGGCAATTTTCTGAGACCAAGTCTAATACATATATGCAGGTTACAACAAAAATTAAGTAGCACATACAGATGGACAGGTAGATACATGTGCAGGATTGACCTAATCATCTTGTCTCTAGTGCTGCACTCAATTTCAAGCAGAGCATGACACTTAGTGTCGCATTCTTTAACTAGTAAGCAGTTAATCATTATTATAGATTGGTATTGGGAATCTTTCAACTGCCAGGAAAAAAAAACAAAAACCAACCTTTTTACACAGCTTTACAGTCAACAAAAACTGTAACAGTTCACTGGAAATTTCATTCTTGAGGGTAAATTTCTGGTGATAGTATTAATGAGTAATTCTTTAGATAGTGTCTAGATTAGATAGTATCTGGCATTATCATGATTTATTCTTATTTCCCAAGTTATATAAGATAAGGTACATGCATTGTAAACCTATTATTTTGCTAGGCCACACAAGCCTTACATGGAATTCTTTGGTTATATAGATGGTCTTTTTGTGGGTTTCCTAATCAGGATGCTCTAAGGATGCAATGCAAGCATCCACTCGGGTAATTATTGCAGGATTTCTGTAAAATCTTTCAGCACCCTGCTTCTCACTCTGTTGACTTTAGAAAATAATTTCAAGCAAGCAAAGACTTGAGACCAGCAGGACAGCCTTTCTTGAGGATCTGAATAATAATACAGTCCAGGGAGTGCGTCTCCATGATGAAAAACACCAAAAGCTATCCTCAGGTGTTGCAGAGGCTCACTGAGCTGGGAATCGAATTCACTGCAAAGCAGATAAAACAGTGGTGCTTGAGGCAGGATGAAACAAGATCTAAGAAAATAATCAGACCCCTAGAGCAAACAGACTTAGATGACATTTTCTGAACTGAACAGGGATCTCCATTAAGTGATCATTCAGAGTCATATTTATTGACAGGATCAAAGTAGGAGGAAGCAGTTTGAGGACACAGATTGTTCTGGACCATGGAGTCCTGCTAACAAGGACTCATAACAAATGGAGAAAGAACTGAGATGATACAGAGAACAGTTCACAGAATTATATTCCTTTGTGTTGTGATTGTGCCTTATCCCTCCACATGTGACTAGAAGATACAGTTGATTACATTGGATCCCTGCTTCTGGCATTAAAAGTCATTCCTACATTTATTTCTTTAAGACAAAGCGGCTACAGGGAACACTTTGCCAATCTACCCCTAGTACATATGCTGAGCAAGACACCATATTTATTGTATGAAGTATCCCTTTGCTCTGTTGGGACAGCTGTTCTGCCCATGTCCCCTTACAACTCCTTGTGTACTCCCAGCTTCCTCACTGGTGGCATGGTCTGAGAGACAGAAAAGTCTTTGGTGCTGCGTAAACCCTGCTGAGAGGTAATGAAAAAACAAATTATCAACAATTTTCAGCACAAATTCAAAATTTAGCTATTATGAAGGGAATTCACTCTATCCCAGCCAAAAGTAATGCAAAACTGATGCAATAGGACCACATTAACATGGTATCAAGCCTGCGATTAGCTTCCAGTTGCATACATCAGGACACATCACTGTTCTTTTTGCACCTGTGCAGTTCCAGAGTTAACTTATCTTTTATCCAGCCCCCTAGAAATATCTGTACAAAGATGTTGCATTTTTCCATTTTCCTCTTCAGAAAAATTTCTACACTGTGAAATAAGTCAGTCCAAAGAATTGCTATGCTGTTTGAGACCCAGAAGAATGAAGAACAATATATGCCTTTCTGCCTCATCATGTTAAATACAGATTACTTAGTAAGAGCATTTCCTTGGTATTACAGTCTTAGTTTACTGAAGAAAAAGGTCCATAAATAGATGAACAATTTTTCCAGTTTCTTTTTCTTTGGTGAATATTAATAAAATAAAAGCCAAATCTACGATATCATCCCAGGTAAGAAACAACATAGTTCAGTCTTTTGATACCTTGATGTTATGCATATCTGTCTCTAATGAAATTCAGTTATGCATTGCCAAACCTGAGCAATACAATTGTAAAAGAAGTGTCATATTTCTAAATGACACATATTAAAAAAGCAAGTTCATCTTAGGCGTTTTCAGCCTGTCTTGGTTTGGAAAGACAGGACTCTGCCAGGGAAACTGAGTTCTCCCTTAGAATGGAGAATGTAAACCCCTCACCCCCTGCCAAATTATAATTTTGCAATCAAGGGCTTTCAGGCAAAGATTTTGGGCATAGGAATAATAATTCTTTACTAGGAATATTTACAATACAAATGTAGTAGGAAAAAAAANCCTGGGGAGGTTGTAATGGCCCATTATCAGAAGGCGTCAGGCCTCTTCCCCCTTGAGTTACCAGAGATAAAGAAGAACATCTTCTCAACTGTTTTCAACAGGTGAAAATAGAATACACATATTTGGTTCCACAACCCAAGACACAGCCATGAGAAACAGGCTCTGTGGTTGGGGCAGCAAAAATCATGACTACAGTTAGTCTTTTACCTTTCATTACTCTCCTTTTTGAGGGAACTTAGTTCGTAATATTAGAGGAAGCTTCCTAAATAAAATTGCAAAAAATATCTTGTCTTAAAAGCACAAGGTCCCCTGATATTACTAGTGCAGTCTCCCTTTATCTTCAATGAACTGAGTGGAAAAAGGAAAAAGTCAACAGTAAACACATTGTGTTGGCCAACTAATATCAGGCACTGGAATAGGACTTGTGCCTTACCCTTGGACAGCCTTAGGGGAGAGCATTACAAAATTATAAAGTATTAAAACAGTCAGCAAACTGAGTAGCAGAGATGTGGTGTCCCTGTGCTACTGTGGAAAATACTACTTAAAACTGCAGAGATGAAAGACCTTTTAATCTATTGAGGGAAGAATAAGATTCAACTGAAATGTTATAGAGAAACTTGCTATAATTCTGCAGATATTTAGTTCTGCTTATAGCTTTAATACCATCAAAAGAACCCTTGGAAACTCAAGTGGGAAGAAACTGGCTTTTAGAAAATAAATATTTAACTTGTAGGGTGGTCAAATTGTAACTTGTAGGTAGAATGTGACCCACATTCAGCAGCTCTGCAATGCAGCCCGAAGCAGTTTTATTATTCATTGGAAACATACTGCTTATAGACAACCATAAATCCCAGGACGTGCCACTCCTGAGAAAACAGAAACTCTTCTTATCCCTCCTCTGACTCAGAACCAGATTGATCAAGCTTCAGGCACTGTTATACTGAGAGCCACTGGCCCTCCAGATTGTCACGGCTCCTCTCTTTTTAACACAGCTATTAGCTACTCTTAGTAAGTTGTAGATTTGCAGTGTAAGCAAGGCCTTACTGGATGATGTTGCTTCACTCACAACAGAGCAAGTTGTTTTCCTGAAGTGCCTCGGTGAAGTTCTAGTTACATTCTAATAGGGAAAAAGATATTCAGGGTCCAACCTGATTTCCACTTGCACAGCACTGTTACCCTCCAAGACAGGAAAACACACTAATTAGCAGCTGTTAGTGATTAGGAATCATCTTATGGTAAAATTTAGCCATGACTAAGATACACCTAGTAGTACGAGAATGGAATTTTGACCAATGACAGTGGGCATTAGATTAGTTTTGATCAATTCCTTTCTCTTAGAAATTCACAAAGAAAACCAAAGAAACTCCCTGCTTAGCCCTAGCCTTGACTGACTGAGGTTTCATTTCACCTGAACAAGTGGAACTTTAGATCTACACACATAAGCAACAAGATGATACCTAATTCAGCCTCCCAATATTTTTTAATTCCCTCATAATTCTGGGTTTTTCTAAACTGAAGATGACTTGCCACAACAGAAACAATCCTTTGGCATAAGAAAACCATCAAGTTGCATTTTAAGATGCAAGACAACCATTCACTGTTGAGGGGTGGTGTACAGTGTTACTCAGAGACAAGCTACCTTGGGATGTTCTGGTGCGTCTGGCATCAGCTCTATCAAAAAGAGGAATAGTGGGAGACTCTCATGACTGAGCCAGTGAAGGTATCTGTAGAACTTCTAGGTATTTCCACTCAATTATTTGAACCCTCAAAGCTATATACTTTACTAAATCTCTAAATCTGTTTTTAAGGAAATCTTATGTACTGAAGTAGGCTGGGGTAGAAAGTGGTCAGCAGAAGAATTTATAGTTGTGGGCTGATGAGATATTTTAATATTATATGGTTTCTTATATAATGGTTTATATAATCTCTGGTCACAAAAACAAAAGTATGCTTCTAAAATCTGCCAAAATAATGAAAGAACATGCAAAGAAGATGTAAAGAAACCTCCCAAATCTCCTGTTATTTTATCAGTTTTATCTCCTCCTGTCTTGTTCTCTTCTGTTTTCTGGTGTTTACTTATATATGCTACATTTTGTTTATCCTTATATTCCTTCTCTACTGTTTCTCAGTGTGTGACTATTTGAAATGCCCTCAAGGTACATACCCAGGCTCGTACATTCAATTCAGTTCAATTTCATTATGTTTGTAGATTTCATTCCTGAAAAAATAAACTCTGCAACATGTGATGAAACTATAAACTTTGCAGGCTTGTGGCACAGTCAAAAACTCTAATGACATTGTTACTGATGTACCTGGCTCAAACATTCAGGATTTTAAAACCACTCCAGTTTTGTTCCATCCACCTTTTTTTATCATTTTTGTATACAAGTTTACATGCTGCATAGCAAAAACTCTTGGTTCTGCATTTATACACTAAAGCAATGTTTAGCATCTGTTTATTGTAGTAATACCACTAAATTGTAATAATATTAGTGATCCCATATTTATACTACAAAAATGACTTTTAAGAAAAGACTAGGACAGTTATTGTTACTGTTGTTATTCTAGTTTTCAGAATGTATGATGTAGTTTTCAGGCATTAAATAAAAAGTCTTTATACCTATGTGGTCCCCATTATCATTGAGATTGATTTCCTCACAAAAAAATGCACTTATCTTCACAAAAAATGCACAATCCCTTTGGGGGGAACAAGTGCTACTATTTCCATTCTGCTTTTCAGAATGATGGTAATGTAAAGGTCATGACAAGACAAATCAATAAGGTATCTAACAATTCAGATGGTAGTTTTTAGGCAACTTACTTGCCTAAATCTCAGAGAAAACTAGAAATCTTATCTTTGACTACCTAAACATCTTTCTAGGTTGGTGAAGTTTGTCTCACAAATGACCTACCTATGTAGATTAAATTAGTTGTGTAGATGCCTCTTATCATTTGAGAGCTCTTCCATAAGTTTTGGGGGTTAGATATATCTCTCAATACAAACATCTGTTTTACAAGAGGATTAATCTCTTTCTCAAGGTGCTCAGTTCTCTCTCTTGCAGCAGGACACTGGCTGATCATCTTGATATTACATGATGGAAGTTGGATGAGATGAATTCCACTGCATCTGACTTAGATGCAATTGCATGATAGGAGTGCAGCAGAAGAGGAGGCTCAAGAGGATCTTTTCTGTAACCTCACAGCTTTAATTTGTGTGCTTGTGTGATGGTCCACTGTTTTCAATACAGTACTATGCAGATATACAGTCTCTTTAAACAGAAGATTTGAACTTGGAAACAGAACATAAACAATAATAAAATAAAAAATAATGACTCCAGAGGGATTTACTTTGTGAGTACTTTATATAGCAGGTACAACTTCTGTAGCTGACACAGTGCATTCAATTTAAGTATAACTTGATCTTCTCTTTCTCTCCAGCATCATTTTATGCACCTAGATTTTTTTTTTAATTTTATTTTTTTTATAAAATCAGTTTATTTTCATCTTTAAAAGTCTGTACAGCACATTGCAGGACAGCATGGTTAGAATATTTGTATTACTGACACTGAATTACCTAATTATGAATAAAAGAAGTTTGTGACAAACTGTTGTCCTAAAAAAACTCCCAAAAAACTACCAAAGAAGCTAGACAAAATTTTGTTCATTTTCCCCATTCTTTTTAATCTTTGAAGTTCATTATAATTTTTTTATAGCTATTGATTTTACATAGACAGAAATCAGACACTATGGAGATAGGCAGCATAAAAACCTAACAAACAGAATTTAATTCCACATAGGTCTTCTAAGATGTAGCTCTCAAAAACTCAATGATTTTATTTTTGATTTGTCTTCTGTTTTGCTTTTTTTTTTCTACAAGCTTATTTTTTAATAATTAATGGTCTAATTCAGGATCTTCAAAACAAAGGAAAATATTTGTTAGCAATTTTTAATATTTTATTAGTCCAAAGAACATGATGATTGCAATTCTTTTTAATATTTTCTTTCTAAAATTACCCATACTTTCAAAGTAATGTTCCACAGTGCAGTATTATATGAACCCTAGCTAGTTTTTCTCAATACTTACTAATTTTAAATTCACAGTATTTTATAACATTTCCTTACTATTACTACTCTCTGTAGTCAGTCTGTAATACAGGCTGGTATTATAACAAAGCTATTGGTGTCTAGGTTTCAGTCCAAGGTCATTAATCCTATAATACTTAAAAACTTTACTAGGTACTCTCAGTTTAACTGGCTGAGAGTGTTGGCCAGATTAGTATTTATTCCCTGTTAGCAGTGTACTGAAGCAGGCATGGTTTCTGTAATATAAATATTGCTTAAGCATAAACGCTATTAACGTGCAGAGCTGGGCACACTGTAATGTCTGTGGATGTAGGAGACTAAATGAGTGAACATATGGGCAGAACTTCAGTTTTCTTTAAGTAAAAAAATAATAAAGGAAAACATAAACATTAGGTAAATGTTTAAGGAAAAAAAACTGGGAGAAAAACTTAGGCCTGAATACATTCAACCTGGTTTAAAGATCTTATACAGGACATCCAAATAAGATTTCAGCTGATTCAAATTCTCTACAAAGGAGATGGGGAGACACTTCCAAGTGTTGATGTGGATTGAAAATCTCTTTGGAGACATTTGTGTCTCACCATTTGATTGTAAAGAAAGTTTAGGCTGTCACTTTCCCTAAACAAAGGAAAACCTTCAGATGTGCGTAGGAGAAACTGAGGCCCCCAGGGCCTCTTCTTTGATGAAGAACTGAATGAAAGAAAATATTCATTGAAATGGGGAGAGGGAAGCTCAACCTTCAGTCAATAGATGTTCATTAAGTCCATAGACACAATAAAAAAGAGTTAATTTCATTCTCTTTAGATATTTCCCAATGAAAGCTTATCACCAAAAGCATTTATCCTGAGCTGACTAAATTGTTTCAGATTTGTGCTCTGGAATTTGGAAAATGGCTGTATCAGATAAATCTAAAGGTTCTTAGGGAACACTTAGTCCTTCTAAGCTGAGCTGATCTTGACTAAGTTCTTCTGAGTCAGGGATATTAAAAGAAAAAAGAATGAAAGATAGTTACCCTTAAACCTGTGGCTGTAGCTCATTTTCAGTAATTGCAGTTTTGAGATATGTTTTTCTTCTGTCTTACTGACAGAATTATTTTTACACACGGTTTTATTTCTAGAAGTAACATTTTAGGACAAAAAGAAAGAAAATAACAAACTTCTCTATTAAATAAATCCCTTATTCTTGGATTGAAATATTTTATAGTCACATCACAGATTACTTTGTTTATTTTTAATGGTTGTTTTCATTTTATATCTACTATTTCTAAAACAGAAGACTGACTATAAACTGCTACTGTTTACAGCAGCTTTGGGCTTTACAATAGTTACTAGGGTGTAGCTGAGACCTCACCATAATAGTGAGTCTCCCATTCACTCCCACTGATTTTCCACCATGTACAAATAATTTTTTTTAATGACAAGGTACTCTGCCTTTGATCAAAGCATAAATTATTACCATTTTACTTTACTGTTGTTATTGAAGTTCTATATCAGGGCTATAATTTCATAGTGGTAAGCATGTTAAGGGTTCATACATATCTATCTATACATACATATACATAAGGGATCATACATATATATATATATACACATATACATACATACACAAAAGGTAAGTCCATTCACAGTTTAATTGCAATATAAAATCAGTTTCATCTATAATCATTGCTTGTCTTAAAAACAAAAGAAACAAACAAATTAAAAAAATAAAATGTATTTTCTCCTATCTGTTCATCAGAATATTAAAAAAAAACCCCAACAACAGATGTTACTGTTTCCTACCACTCACATTTTTCTTCCTTAGGTGCTATTTCCTTGTTGTTAGTTTATCTGAGATGACAAATATTTTGATGAGTATTTTTAAATTAATGCCACGGATGTATACTCACATTTTTCTGCTTAAATGATGATTGTTCTGTTTTGAACTGCACGTGTATTTTGAATTTTGTCAGCCAGTGGATGTATGGAGTTTTTTTGTGTTTTGCAGAATATTTGTCACATATAATATATTTTAACATATCTCTTACATAATTGCTGCTTTTTTGTTATTTCTCATATATAGTTATGGCTATTAATGAAGATAGACATATAGAGGAATAAAATGCACATATATGCATATGTGTGCATATACAATGCATATATCATATTTTTAATATTACAATAAAACAATTTGAAAGCCAAAGAGTCAAATTTACAAAGGCTTTATTATTTTCAGCTTGGTTCATCATTGTGTGCCACTTTTAGGAACAGAATCAGAGAATGAGTGAATGGTTGGACTTGAAAGGGATCTTCGGTGGTCATTTGGTCCAACATCTCTGCTCAAGCAGGGCTGCCTAGAGCAGGTTGCCTGGGACTATGTTGAGACAATTTCTGAAAATCTCTAAGGAAGGAAGAAGAAGAAAGTGTTTCCGGATGCTCATATGGCTCCTCCCATTTTTCAGTCTGTGCCCATTGCTCCTGGTCCTGTTACTGAGCACCTCTGAAAAGAGCCTGTCTCTGTCATTGTACCCTTTCCTCATGTATTTATATACACTAGAAAGGTCACCTCAAGCCTTCTCAGCAGGCTAAACAACCTCAGCTCTCAGCCTTTTCTCACAGAGTAGTGGCTCAAATCCTTTAATGATATTTATGGCCATATACTGGACTCTTTCCAGTATGTCTGTGTCTCTCTTTTACCAAGGATTGCAGAGCTGGACGCAGAGCCCCATGTGTGACCTCACCAGTGCTGAGGTGAAAGCAAAGATCACCCCCTTCAACCTGCTGGCAATGCTCCTCCAAATGCAGCCCAGGATGGCTTCCTTGCTTCATGGGCACAGTTTTTGGGTCTTATTCAAGTAGGTATCAGCAACAGGCCCAGCCCCTTTTCTTCAAATCTTAAAAGAACACTGTCATCTAAAATGTGAATCACTTATTGAGGGCATTTAGCCTTGTTTCAATAGCTTTAGCCAAAAAATAAGACAACTAGTGTTTAATGTGGGATGCGTCCATGAGCATAATCCAGAAACCACTGGAAAATATTAATATACTAGAATAGGCATTCTACAACAGCTTACTGGGAACACACTTTAAAGAGTATCTTTTTTGTGTAATTGTGCAATTATTTTGTGTAATTGTGTAATACTTCCTCAGCTCTGAAATAAGAAAGCATTTATATGCTAGTCAAGCATTTCTGAGTTATTACTGAGTAATTATTTCTCTGTATTTCCACATATAGACAAGCTCTAAATGCAAGCAGTACTTACATTTCTTATTGGAGTAATATAGTTGGAGCAATGTAAACATGACCCCATGCAAAGAAAGACCTGACTGTCCAAAAGCTTTCCTTGCAGATTCATAGATACTGGTACTGATTGGATCAGTCTGTGGCTGAGACAGAAATACATATGGAAAGCAGCAGACAGTGTGTTCCTCAGAGAGGAATCTTGGCCATGTCAGAAAGTTCAGCACAGAAATTGTGAGCAAGGAAGCTGTCAGTTCCTGTTTGTCTTGACTTCATTTAGGAAAGAGAGACTTTGTGCCCATTCCATGGAGGCAAATCAGACAGCAAATAAAAGGCATCTGAAAGGTATCCATTTCACTTCATGATGGAAACTTAAAAGTAGGACCTGAATGCTGCCTGTCCAGGACCAACAGCATGTAACTGGATAACATAACCCATTATATTGGTTTAGATCAACACTGCAAGGGCTGAAAAGGCTCTTGAGAAGCAGAGGCAAGGAGAGTGAAGGATATATTGTTACTGAGCATTTCACAGAAAGAAAATAGACAGAGACAAGGACACAAGTTTCAAAGTAATAAGGGTCTTCCCAGATGGGAAAAAACAAACCTCAAGGAAAAATAGGCAGATTATAGCCATTAATCAAAAGAGGTGGTTTTTTTTGTTTTGTTTTGTTTTGTTTTGTTTTGTTGTTTTGTTTTTTGTTTTTGTTTTTGTTTTGTTTTGTTTTGTTTTGTTTTGTTTTGTTTTCCTTGATGCTGGAATGCATTACTCTGAGACCATAGGACATCTGTGATAGTCAGATGTCAGTCTATTACGGATATATAAGAACTCCACCCTGAGAGAAGAGGCAGATTGTCACTCCTGCTTGGGTGACTCAAAGGCATCCATCTAGACAGATTTCCACTGCTGTATGTCTGGTTTTTTTCTAGTCCTCTTAGTGCCCAAGTCAGGGAATTAATGGCAATGAATCCATTTGCCTACTCTAGGTGTGACACTCCAGGTGTAGTGGTGGAATGGAGAAAGCAAGAGGAAAGCAAAAGAAATATGAGTAAATATCTGAGATGAGGCTGAAAAACAGCCAGGTTACATACTCAATGTGTCATACCCTTTCATGTATGAGTTCAAGTGTGACAAAAAGATCAGGAAGTTTCCAAGGCTAACCTTCATCAGTTGCAAAGGCCACCTCTATCTATGACAATCTAACTGAAGACTTCTGTGATGCATCTGTTTGATAACATGCAAACTCACTAACTCCTGATACACAGTTTTTTATTTGATCTATTGTCAGAACTGGACATTAACCTTACCTCTGAGTTAGCAGATCTGCTATGAAAATCTGATTTAGCAGAGTTCTCAGCAGATCATCTGTGTGCTCATTTCATTTCTGGACAGTGTGCAATAAACCTCGGAGAGGAAAAAATATTTGATGAAAGGGACAGCAATATAATACAATATCTCTTTTGTTTTTACTGCCAAAATGTTTATTTGTATATCTGAACACAACTATGATTCTGATTCAAGTATTACAACTAGCACTTAATGTTTTCAATACTCAGTGGTGATAACTGCATGGACTGTTATGTCACCAGGTTAGCAAACACATTGAAAATCCTTAATAAAAGGCATGCTAGAATTCACTACAATATAAAGACAAACACATTTCAGAGCAACTTGTGACTGCTGACACTTGCTTCCATTTAATTTTTATTAACTCTTGTTTATTACCTGAGTCAAGGAAAATCTGTTCATTATTTTATCAAAATGAGGACAGGTGTTTTTCTAAACTGCTCCTCAAAGACTCTTTAGCTGTCTTCTTCCATTGTGAAAACAGTCAGGGAAGTTATTAATGAATACTGCAATATTGCACAGATGCCATGGTGCAAAGTGACCAAAGGAATAGAGCAATGGTAAATGGAATTCATTTGAGTAGGTGGGGGGTGAGAAAAGAGAAACAGTCAAGGGCAATTTTGCTTAGACAAATGACTAGGATAAGATCTACAGCCAGGAAAACAAATGAGGAGACTGAGAAGGAAACAAATGAGCAATAAAACAAAAGCCCACAGGGCAAAGCCATGCTTGTGATGAAGGGAGCCAGCAGTATATTTTAAAGACATTACAGAAGAAGTTTGTGTACACTCTTGCCTATAAGGTGCTGTGAGGAAGTCTAGAAATTTGTCTGCTGTTATGCAGTCATGGTACCTATCCTCCAAACCAGATTAGGTCATACAATCAGTTTCTCATGAGTTAACAGCTGTGAACTGTGAAAATTAATTTTCTGTTGTTGTATCTCCTAAATAATTCAGGAGTAGTCTGATGTATCTATTTAAGGCAACAGCAGTTGCACAAATGATAGGATTACTGAATCCTAGTGCAGATGGAACACTAAGGGATTACATGAAGACCTTGTAAAAGATAGTTCATGCTGGAGTGACAGAAAGAAGAGCAAGATGTGGGGTGTATTTTGATGATGGTAAGACAACAGACATGAGTCATGGGTTGGGAGGGTCAGACTGAGAGTTTAGAAAAGCACCATCCTAGGAAGGGCTGGGGAGCACGAAGAAATACTGCTCAGTGAAACTGTGTTAATCACCATCCTGGCAACTATGCAAAACTTGGCCAGTCTAGTCAAGCACTGACCTACTTGGCTATTACAGCAAAGGTCCTACTATAAAGGAGGTGTTGGACTAGATGACCTCCAGAGGTCTGTGCCAACCCTTATTTCTCTGATCTGTGGTTGTCTACTTCCGTGAAACCTTTTCCTTTGTGTTAACTACTACTGCTGCTGCTATGCTGCAATTCCAGGTAAAATACAGCTAATCAAAGTGGAACACAGAAAAAATGAACTTCAGAACTTAGAAATACTTACCTTAATTCCTGCAGTTTTCATGCCATACTTTTTGCATTGGAAGAGAAGCTAGTTCAGAACCACAACTCCTATTTTTTTTTTTTTTTAACAGAATAACCCCCTTGGTGACTGCATACCTGTTATATGCCTATCTCTTTTCCTGAGAGTTAAGTGAAGAGTTCACCTCTTTTATCCTATTAATCTCCCCTGTCTTTTCTCTATGGCTAGAACATACTTCTCTGATTTTTGTTGTGCTTCTTGCTGAGGATCCTAATTCTTTATGCCTAACATGCTCTCCTCCAAATACACTGCAGCAGCAGCATTAGTCACTTTGGGACAAAGTGCTCTTGGATACAGCACATTGTTTTCTTCAACAGACATACAGAATGGATGGCATATCTGAAGCTGCTTCTACAATGCCTTTTAATGTTTCTGACCTCCTCCAGTCTAATTGGAAAGCAGTGCGTGCATAAGTAGTGCCTGATTTACCCTTTTTATAGACATTTAAAATCATGCACTGCATGTGATTTTAGGACAAGAGGGAGGGTGGGGTGTAATTTTTACGTATACTTTCTAAATATAAATGCTGTGTTTCAGATATACTCTGAGCTGGTGCTAATGAAAATCTGTGGCAGATTTTGTTAAGTATTATTCATACCGTATTCTGTGGTGGGTTATACAACCCATGAGAAATTTCTTCAGGCACTTCCACTAACACTTATAAAATCTAGCAAATGCCACAAATCCTTCGTTTTAGTTATATGCTCCCAATAACGCTGGCTTTCCACTTTTGACTAGTCTTGGTACATAAGAACTGCATTTCTAAGATATTTTCATTTACAGACTATTCTCTCTCTCTCTTTGACTCTCAATTTCTCTATGAAACCCCTAGAAAAATATTCTTCTGCTTCCTGGTAAAGGCAGTGTCTCATCTAATTTTCCTTGCCTAAAAGTTAGGCATCAAGACTAAGGTAGTCATTAAGGCTATAGTCTACAGCTGAGAAACAGCGAGCAAGAGAGTGATTCATCCTCAAGGTTTTGGACAGCTATTTCAGGATAGCATGAAATTTCCTCTGGGAGTGCCTACTTACTTCCTTCACTGACTACATATGGTGCTGCTCACTCAGCTTCAGAAAAGGTAATGTTTAGGTGCAGTGGGTCCTTTCCTTGGATGCATTTCCTAGGCTGCTATATGACAACTTTGGAACATGAGTTTCTGTGGAATGAATTTTGATTCATGTGTGACTGATAATATTTAAATGAAGGGGGTTAAGTCTGATGTAAAGATATTTAATTTTAGGTATTCATATTACAGCAGTATTTGGAGAATGTCTTGTGTTTGCTGTGGAGAGTCAAATTTCTCTCTTAGAAGGTTATCTGGAAAATTGTATAAGTAGGCCAGGGTCCACCTTCAGAGTGAGTCTCCTTAAGACTAACTGTTGTCAGCTATTTTAAACTATATCAAATTATTACATTAATAAGTACTTGGAAGCATGGTCCCTTAACAAAACAGCCTCAGTCTCTTGAATAATATTTTTAAAGAACTGTTTCAGCCCTGAAGAAACTCTGTATCCTAACAATACTCTAAATCATGGCAAAAATGTGGAATTTATGGGTTGGGAAAAATGATTTTTTCAGTATTTTTAATAGTTTTTGGTCAGCTTAATTTTCAAAATTGTGTAAAAAAATTAGTAATCATTAAGGAACTAAACTCACACAAAGATTTAATAGCAGTAAAATAGTTTAGAAACATAGTTGTTTAGATACAAATATAAATAAATATATATAGCAGTATCTGAGCTAGCATAGCCAGTGATAGCAACTTAGAATCATAGAATCAAAGAATCAAAGAATATACTGAGTTGGAAGGGACCATCATGTTCATCAACTCTGGCCCAGTGCAGGACTCCTAAAAATCACACAGTGATTTTCAAAGTACCATTTATTTTCATTTGGTTGGTATGTGTTTTTCTAAAACATTTTAAAGTATATGAAAATGCAAAATAGTGGTTGATTATTTCTAAATATCATTCTCAGTTGATTTTTATACAGTTGTTAAAATAAGTGTATAGAAAATTATTGAAGGGATTAAAAAGTGGACCTTGTGGGAATAAAATACTTATTCTAGCTTGAAACTCTTGTTTTGTTCATAATCTGCTTTTAAATTTCTTGTATTTGGCCTAATTATATGACATTGAATATTTGATATTTCCCAACTTCAAAAAAATATTTAAGATCAAAATATTCTTGTTATTCCCTCAGAATATTTAATATAATAAATGAAAGGGAGTATAGAAGTATAGACTTACTCTCCCTAATGTGAAATGTGACCTAGAGAGAATTTGAAAAATGGTACAAAAGAAATGTTTCTCTTGCCCTTACCAATTCCCGGAATAAACTCATTTTACCCAATATATCTTTGTGCAAATTCTGTTAGTACGGCTTGAATGCATGGTTCTGTGGTGAGCTACACCAAGTGATACTCTGAGCACTGTCTCACATGAATAAGTTAATTTCTTTACTTCTAAAGTCCATCTTTCTCCCTAGACACATCACAAATCCTTTCATAGACTGGTCAGACTTCCTCCTGAAATCTGAGTATGGATTCATGCATTCAGTTCTGTCTCACAAGGTGCAGCATGTACCGGACTACTAAATATTGAGTAATTTCTTCAGGTTAAATTTGTCAAAGAATAGATCTCCTTTTTTTCAGGGAAATAATTTAAATAAATGTAAAAGATAAATCAAAAGATTATGATGATTCTGATAACTGCTGAGTTAAAAAAAAAATATTGTGTTATAGAAATAAGTAAGATAAATGTAAGTAAACCAGAAGATCACTAACTGGGAGTCCATAAAAATGTAGTTAGATACTAGACAGATTGTTGTCCTGTGCTTGATATTATTGTTCTGTACACCTAAATAATGCAGGGAGGTGGCTGAGTCAGCCCCAAAAGGGAAGACAAATAAATATATATTTCTCTGTACTTATTACCATTGTCATATATAATGTACAAATTCCCATAGGTTGTGTAGCAATGAAACTAGAAACTAGAGAGGAAGAAGACAGTCCCATCTGAGCAATGACCTCTCTGATAGGCAGAAGAGAAATACAGGTGAAAATTTTGGAAGCTGTTTTTAATCTTTCCTGGTAGAGGAAGAAGCAAACCATATATTTTCTGAGCTGGAGTAGAAACCAAGTTATAGATGGCAAAGAACTGTTTCTCCTAATAGTTTCTCTATAGCTGTAAGAAACTATTTTCTGTGTGCTGTAGCAAACAACATGGAGTTCAGATATTTTATATTTATCCTAGAATGTCTGTTCAAGACATAATATCTTGTTTAATTTACTTTTTGGCTGGAAAAAAAAGAAGGAAAATGTGTTCTTCTACTAGTGTTAGAAAATGCAATGAAATTTATCAGTTGAACTACCTAGGAAAGATGCGATTAGAGATCCCTTTGAACAAAAAAAAAAAAACTGCAGAAACACTGGTGTCTTGGTAACGTATTCTATGAGTAGTTAGAAACTAGGTTTATACCTTAACTGTTCTCCTGACAAATCCTTGGACATTGCCCCCAGGCAAGTTTCTCCACTTCTGGGATACTTTCTGAAGAAGTATTTTCTGTTTTAGGGAATCATATAACATTCTGTGTGTTCTCATGATTTCTTGAAATTTGCAGATGAAAAGGGCTGTAAAGTTCAGAGCATGCATTTTGGACAATTATGTGCTTCACATGCAGGGAATATTATGTTCTCTATCATATTTTGGGCCTTTGAAAGTGTTCCTCCAGTAGTAGATAATATCATCTGATGGGCAATTTGTGTACATGTCTTGCCTGTCAAATCTCTTTCCTTAACTATATACTTGAATGTGAGTAAGTAATGAATAATAGATGTAATGCCATTCAAAATCTGTCAGGATGTCCTGGTACTCTCATTTATATCTTACTGATCCTGATGCCTTTCCCTGACTCACAGCTTCTGTTTTGCTGAAAAAATACATCATTTAAATAAAGGGAAGAAGGGAAGTGTCTTGCATAAGTCCTTGCTTCATTCCTTTTGTTTTCTTGATGGAGCTAAGTTCTACTCTAAAAGCTACCATTTTGTTGCTTACTAAAATATTGCATTATCTTTCCAGAGGCAAAGTGCTGCCTATCATGTTTCTGCAGATTTCTGTGCTATTCTAACACTTGTCCACATTATGGAAACACTTAAAGCTTCTGATAAGGACTTCAAGGCATAAAATATGTATTCTGCTAACTCTGGTGTGCATATGTAAAGATGCATGAGCTATAACATGAGTGAGTACTGCGTGGGGAGATAAGCAAGCCACTGTTACAAGGGATATGGATTTTCACAGCAGAGCATGTTCTGGTGGCTGATGCAATGCAAGGAGACAGGGACATACCCTTTTCCCAACCTGTAGAATTGAAAAAAGACAAAAATGGAAATTGGAAAAAAAAAAAAAAATGAAAAGTCGGAACCACCAGCTATGCCTAAGGACCAAAAATTTCTTGCAGTTATGTAAAAGGAAGAAACAAAGAGAAAAATCAAAGAAGACCACTTATTTCTGTTTCTTCCCCTGGTTTCTGCCCATCAAACTACTAAAAAAGGTTGTCTTTTTTTGTTCCTTTTTTGTCTCTCTCTAATTTTTTTTTTCTTCACTGAAACTGTAATAAGCTTATTATTCTGGTCCTAAAACATTAACATTTCACTAGTAACACTAAGTGTCAAAAATTATTTTGCATGTCTCAGCCAAATATATTTTCTGTTTGAGACATGGGAAAATTAAGGTTAGGATGTACACTTTCTCTGCATTTTCTGTACATGCTGAAAATGACTCTCTTACCTCATTTAACATTATAAACGTAATTCTGCTGCATCACAATTTTTTTTACTGGTTCTGAGATTTCTAGGCATAAACTGCAGTAGTTAATGGAATCATGGGCTTTTACCCTCTTCCTTGTGGCAACTTTTTTGGTTTTTTAATGTGCATGTGATCTTCCTCTCTCTATGTTTTCTTTCTCTTTCTTTCTTTCTTTCTTTCTTTCTTTCTTTCTTTCTTTCTTTCTTTCTTTCTTTCTTTCTTTTTCTTTCTTTCTTTCTTTCTTTCTCTTTCTTTCTTCCTCTCCCTCTCTCCCTCTCTCTCTTTCTCTCTCTCACTTTTTCTCTCTTTCTCTCTTTCTCTCTTTCTTTCTCTCTTTCTCTCTTTCTCTCTTTCTCTCTTTCTCTCTTTCTCTTTCTCTCTCTCTTTTTTCTCCTTTTTGCTGCCCCACCACCTAGAACCCTGACCCATCCCTTTCCCACCTACAAATCTCACCTTCAGCAGAACAACAGCTGCTTGTTAACCTTCTCAAAGAAAGAAAAATTAGCCAGATATTAACATGTCTTAGTTCATATACCAGAAATTCAGCATCACTTAAAATAACATTCATAATTATTTATCCCCTGATATTTATCCCTTGATCCATTTGCTCCAGTTTGCAGCCTGTCCCTGTAACAGCATATTCTTTGATCACAGGGAAGATTTTGACTGAAAGCATGTGCTTCAGCAAGCTTAGTTGAAGTTCATTCAAAACCAAATATTTTTAGGATCCCCCTTTGGGCAGCCTGTGACCTCACTGTATTAGCAACCTTGATTCCTGGTCCCACCCTCTGTACTGTGGCACACAGATTTGCACACAAAAGCTAACTGCAGAAGTCATGCTGGCAAAGAAATAAACTTCTCAGTTTCCTCTTCACCATTTCAAATGAAAGCTCTGTTTTCCTTAGCCTGAAGTGTCTTTGGCTCCTCATTCAAGCTAGGAGACTCAAAACTATGCTTGAATAGCAGCACCTTTAGCGCAGGCTGCTTTGGGAACCAATAAACCAATTTCCCTTGCCCTTGATTGGTCTCTTGAGGAGCTCAGCATGTTCCCAGCCATTTTCAGATGCCAAAACTGTCATGACAAAGGCAATTAATATGGTAACAAGAGAGTTAGCATCCAAAACATTGTTTCCTGAGGGGCTTGTCACATAAGCTGCTGAAAACATTAGAAACAGTTACAATCTGCATTTCTTTCCCCAAATGCAAATTTCTACGAACCCTTGTAATTGCCCACATCTTGTATACTTGCAGTCAGACAAAGATCAAAAGCCTGATTGAGTCAGATGCAGAATAAATTACTCTTTGTCGTAACTCAGACCAGTAAAGGCTGCCATGGTGAAGGAATACAAGCAGTGAGCAAAACAACCTGGCAATGGAAAAACGTGTATCTCCCAAATTAGTATTTTATTTTATTTTATGTTACTGGGGAATGTGCAGCCAAACTGGGTATCTACACACAGCTCAGACATAACCAAGGAGTGTCTGATTATTGTATCGTAGTGATTGTTGGCTTTTTTATTATGCTGTGGTGTAAATAGTAGTTGAATACATTGGTTCAGCTTCTCAGCTGCACCCATATATACTGGACACAGGTGGTAAGACATAAAGGACCTATTATTGTATAGCAATCCTGGGGCTGATTCCAGACCTAATTTTGTAAGTCTAATTCCAAAGGACTATTATCCTTTAAGAGCTCACTGTAACACAGCAGCATTCTGAACCGTGCCACTGTAATCCAATCTGTATTGCAAAAGAAAGGGCATATTTTCATTTCATATTCCCTCTCCTCAAGAGTATCTTCATCTGCTTTGTTAAATTGACTTTATAGTCCATTTATGATACTAAAGCAGCACAAAGAGTGAGATCAAGAATCTGGCTCATTTCTGTGCCTAACTTAATTGTATGCCTTAATGAAAACATAATAATATAAGTCATATTTATTTTCATGATGCTGGATAAAATAGATTTACCTATGAATACACTTAGTTCTCTGAGGCTTTAAAAACTAGGTGCTTCTGGGTTTTTTTTAAAAAAAGTATTTTTACGCCTTTCTTGGGGTAAAGTGGAGCTATTCTGGCCCCTTGTGTAACACTGTAATTATGTAGCCTTAGAACACCATTGTGTGAAGATTTTCCAGCCTACCATTAAATCCTTCTATGAAAAGAAAGGATTATATATGTAATAGACTATGTAATGACTGTAACCCTTCCTGACTATCTGCTAATATATATATATATATATATAAAGGAAGTCAGATATTAAATCAAATTTTCTGTCTTATTTGTATTTCTCCCAATCTGAACGTTATGGAAAACTTGATACCTTCCCTCCAAAGCTGCCATGCTTCCCAGGTGTCACGTTTTTAAAGGAAGGACATTTTTATAACCAGTAGGACCAAGGAGAAAATTTTACAGGAGTTTTGTGCAGGCAAAGTGATGGTAACAGAAAAATGGACTCATAGCAAAATTATTCCTGATGAAAATGTGTCACTGTCTAAGAGGCTATGGGACAGCAACTCTTCCTATGGTCTGACCACTGCTGACACCTGCTTCACTCTGAATGGCACTGTGAACCTGTGGAATTTTTCAGACACATGTTGCTCGGTTCAAGACTTAAGTGTTCTTTTCTTGCAAAGAGAAAATATGAGTCTCTAGCACCCATCAGAAGTATTTGAAACCAGAGGTTACACCTCTAACTACAGTGACAACCTATGAAATTTGGATTCATCTCACTTAATTGGGATATTTATTTAGTTCAGCTGGAATCTGTAGACTCTGTAATGGGTCAGTAGGAAAAGAATAAGCTGTATCTGTGAGTGCTGTAGGCATATGCTTCTTTTCCTTGTAAACTGTACATTCCATCATGTACAGGTTTCAAGGAGGTAAAAAACCAAAAAAATTTACACCAAAAAAATAGAAGCCATGGTATATTCCATGACTACCTGATCTGGGCAGACAACAGGGCAGGATGGTAGAGGGTACCATGGTACAGCTTAGTACATACAGGAGCACATACAGATACCTTCAGAAGGTATCCATTCAGCTCATCCAGGATTGAGTATTTTGCTGGAGTTTGTTGCTTGTGTGTTTTACAGGTTCAGTGGCACATAGGGCACTTGAGCAGAAACTTTGCTAATAAAAGTACATGCCCCTTGAAATTTAGAAGTCTCTTTCTCTCTTCATTTTTTTCATCCAAGTCTCAATGCTGTATGGTGTAAGACCAAGCTTTTTATTGAACATTAAATTCTTTGTTTGTATGCAAAGAGTGACAGCAATCTATGACTCACTCAACCAGTAATTAATGGACTTCAGCTGAAATGGTTATGTAGAGAATGTTCATGCAAATTATATTGGCTAATTCTTTTTTTTTTTTTTTTTCTTTTTCCTTTCACTTAATTAAGAAACACAGCTTCTTCATCTTTTTATGCAAAATCAGAGTCATGGATGCATGTGATCGCATTTCAAAACAAGAGGAGCAATCTATTAGCTTTGATTTGCTCTTATAGCCTTATCAGCACACTGCCACCCTAAAGTTCTAGCAGTTTGCCAGCACCTGGTCGGCAGAGAACTGACAAGTGGGGGAAGCATAGCAATCTTCAGGTTCCCATTGAACTGAATGCTTGCCCATCTCAGTTTCTCTACCAGAATGGCTGGACAGAGCATCCCAGCACCTGACAGTGTTGGCTGGGCACTCATTTTGGATGAAGTGGGGCACTGTTAGCAAAACCCTTTTTGATTGTCATCTGGGTGTTCCACCTGAGATATCGTACTTATAAACTTACGTGTAGCAGAATTAAAATGCATATATGACATTACCTGGTATGTAGTCATCACAATAACTTCTTACAGATAGTCACATTGAGTCCGAACTTCAATTTCCAGAAGAGCAGACTGAGAAAGACTGACAAGTAAAGTCAAACTTATTATTAGCACAGATGTACAGGGATATTTTACCTCAGTTTTCCTCAGTTTGTGTACCACAGCTCTCCATGATGGCAAGATTTACCTCACCAAACATAAATGTTTACAAGTCAGACATTTATATCTGCTCTAGTCAGTGTGGACTACCTGTATAGTCAATGGTGAAAAGAAGACAGCCTGAAAGGGTGATTAATTATATTCTAAAGCAGCTATCTGGAATAGGACAGATGAATTGCATCCTAAAACTGCTTATTTCTCTCCACTGACTATAAGGGGAGTATACAGTGATTAACTCGGAAGTAGATGTCTGAAGTTAAGTGAGATGAATACCATCCTAAGTGACTTGAAGAGTATTTCTCACCAATCTTTCCGTTGTGAAAGAATCTGTGCTTGTTTTATGCCATCAGTCCCCAGCAGAATCAAAACCAGACACATCAGAGATAAATAGAAAACAAGATCCATGTCACAAACAAGCAACAAGTACTCCTTGCTTGTATTGCTAGATGGTGATATTTCGGTCTGTTTTTCTAGGAAGAAAATTGTTCAATCTCTGTGAATATTAATGTAAGAAAAAAAAAAAAAAAACACCACCAAGCCCCAAAAATGCCTCTAGAATAGTATCATTCCAGTGAAAAAGTCTGTTGAATAACTGGTGCTTTAATTGTGCTAGCAAGAAAGCTTTGAATTACACAATTGTATTAACTTGTTATCCATCAAAAAGATAAAAGAGCACAGAGTAAAATGCATTCTCTATAAAACAGTTTTTTATTTGCATTTATCACTTGTCAGGTATTACACTCAGGCGAAGTCAGGAGAAAACAGAGGAAGACTACAACACCACTTATTTTCATCATAATATAATTCAGACTGAATTGCAGAGGTCCAGTCATATGTGTTCACCTTCTAAAATTCAAGTATATATATAAAAAAGAAATGGTAACTTAGTATTATCATACATTCACCTGGTGTTATTGCTTAGAAGCAGTCAGAAAAGACTAAATACTTCCAATTCTAGTAGAGAATTGATGTCTGATAACTACAGTAAACATATTTACTTTGTGAAGGGCTGATAAGAAAAGGAATTTCCTAAGTCAACATGAAATATGTTACAGTATTATTGAGGTATTCTTGGTATATGGTCATGACTAAAGGTCTGACCAAAAGAAGAAACAAAACAAACCACTGTTTAAGATTTTTTTCCCCTTAATTGCTCTTGTCGATAGTTAAGAGATTGCAGGGTTTGTGTTTTGCCTTGTTTTAGAAGCTGCTGTGACTGGTAATAGCAAGCATAGCTTAAGACTGTGATAAAATGTAGATTTACCATACAGTCCTGAACCTCAAGTTTCTGCCCTAAATACAGAAATTGTCCTACCAACCTTTAGAATGAAGCATGACTGTTAGAAATTTAGAATTAAGCTAGACATGCAGAGTCAGGCACAGTTGCTCTGAAGTAAGGGAGAAAGAATTGGGAATCAGACATAATAAATCATGCACTATATTTACTTTGCAGAATGCAGGTACAGGATTGATGGTTCTCCAATGCTGTTACATACACTGCTGACACATTAACTGATGCTGTGACTTTGCATACTCATATTCAGAAGGAATGACTTGCTGACGGTGGCTAAGGAAAAAAAAAAAACAACTATAAAAAGTACTTGTACATATTAGATTGCTGCAACTTTATACACAATGTAAAGGACTCTCATCCCTGACAAATAGCAGACGTAGATGTTGTGCTGGTGGGATGTCAGAGACAACTTCTGTGCGTGATGTAACACAATCTGCAGGCAGAGCATGTGCACGGCAAGGTGCTGGGATTGCTGATACTCCGTCTAGTCAGCCTCACAGTGCAACTAAAGCAGAAACACTGCAGTAGATTGAAGAAGCTGAAATTTCAGAAAGGCTCTGCAGACCTTAAACCAATGTCCAGTTCCTTGCTGCACATAGGACAAGTGCTCTGATGGCCCAATTCCTTTTTCAGTGTTGTAAAATAATCAAGCTGCTCTGGAGGCACACCCAACAGTCACCAGACTTTCTTTTTCAATTGAAAAACTATTAAATTTTATGAGGAAATTTTATTTCATGGAAAACAAAGATCATTTTACTGGAAAAGTGCAAGAAACTGTACTTTGGAGACTTCACTAGGGTTATTTGGAGAGTAGCCCATGTCAAATGAACATTTGTCCAGTGTAAGAGAAAAACATAACAGTATGGTCAGTATTGTCAAGAAACTGACTCT
>VWYO01013209.1:34176-55335 GCA_013400275.1 Rhadina sibilatrix | reverse complement strand
AAAAAAAAAAAATCAATGATCATTGCTTTCATCTCAGACCAACTGTAGAAAATTGAGCAGATGTGGAATATCAAATGACAGAGGCAGAAATATGGGAATAAAGTTGACTAGTTTTCAAATAAGTGCTTTTCTAATTTCTAATTCCACATTCACATGTGGAATATATATTCATGGTTAAAAAAAAAAGCGGATGAACTTGTCATAGCCAGTAGACAACAATTTGTCATTTCATCATGATTAAGACAATTACATTTTGCAAGTTAATAGCTGCTAAAACTGTTCCTAAGATAATGGTGCATGGTAATAAGATATGTGCACAGCATGTCTTTGAACAAGAGGGTAAAATTCTAACCTAATACATATACAGGTTAGTACTGTTAAACATAGTCTGGCACAGATGACTTTAACGAGAGCACAAACCCTAAATTTAGTGATAAAGAATGAACTCTAGATTAGAAACCTGGAGTCTACGCTTCTGAAAACTGAAAAAAAAAGAGAAAGAATGACGAGCAGGATGACTGTTTTGTAAAGTATGGACAATATTCTAATAAAGACAAAATACACATTTCTAATAAAGAAAAAATACATATTTGTTTGGTCTTTTTTTGTTAAGGGAAAGATGTTCAAACAGCTGTACTTCAAGTCAGAAAGCAGGGAGTTGTGCTTAACCATTCAGCCTTTCTGATTTTGTTTCTCACAGGAACAATCAATTCAAGAAAGCAGAGGTTTTGAGTTGTCAAGACCCACAGTGTTAACAATAGCTTATTCTTATTCAAGCTTTTTGAGAAATAATCTTGGTAAGATGTCATTGTAAGTGTTGGAAGTACACTTGAGAAATCTGATTATTGTAGAGATTGATAGTTGCATTATATATATCCAAATCAAATGGTGCTGCAAACCCTCCAATTTTCTCCTGAGATAATGGATGGCTTACTGTAGCCAGTTTTTATGCAAGGTGTCACTTCAAGTGTTGTGTCTTATGAAACACTTCAGTTATTTAATTGCTTGCTCTATGAACATGGAGGCAATGATATATGCCCTCTTGATTTCTAGCCTCTCTTATCTTCTCATTACTTGTTTTCAAACTTCCAAAAAAAACCAACATCCCCCCCCAAAAAAAACAAAAAACCCCACCAAAAACAAACAAAAAAAACCCCAAGAAACAAAAACCAAAAAAATAAAAAAACAGAAGAGAATTATTAACAGATGCTGATGTTTGGTTTGAGGGGGATGGTGCAAAATTAACTACATTTACTAAGATGCAGTAAATACTGAGGATCATAAAATTCATCTAATAGGATGTATGTGATTACATCACAAGAAATTACTTGTGATGGCTTCTAGGTATCTGGCTCTGCTACTATGCTTATTCTTTTCTTGGACAATAGGTAGATACTGGCTTTCAAAGCCCTCTAGCTAGATTTTTTTCTGTTGTTCCTTTTAGGCTTTCAGGAGGTATTTTTACATTACTGTGCTCTCTGTACCTGTGTTATCTTAGTCATTATCTCAAAGGACAACTGAAGGCAGCAATGTAAAAACTGCCTGAGAAATTGAAGATGACACAGTCACACATTGAAACAAATGATGGAATTTTTCTTGAAAATTATTCTACATAGCAAAACAAGCGAGTAGCATGTGCTTTATTACACATTTGTCTGTCAGAATAGTTTAACTTATATCCAAGATAATGATCCTACAAGTACTCACACAGTTAGACAGAGAAAACAAAGCTTAGGAACCATTCCTGACAATTTTAGTCCATGGCAGGAAAAGAAGTAGATATTATTTTTAGAATGGAGCAAATTCTCCTTGCCTTCAAGAAAAGCTTTAGGAGATTAATAATTGAAAAAAAACCCAAAACAAACTACTATGAACTTTCCAGTGTTCCTGCTGAAGAATGGGTAGGTGACATGTTTTTAACTCTTTCTATTTCTCTATTACCATGTGTTTGCTGTCTTTTGTAATGTTCCCATAGGCAATGTAAGGAATAGAGTCTGAATGAGACTTCTGTAATGTGACTGTGAAATGGCTAGAAAACCTCATTGAAAGAGAAGCTGTTGCTCTCCAATGTTCAGTAGTGAAACAAAATATATCTGCTAGGTTCTGTAGGGCTTTATGCCCTGTACATTAATAGCTTAGTACCAAAAAGATAAATCCTGGAGGGTCCATGATGCTAATGTTCAATTCTGTCAAAGGCTCTTACAGAACAGAAAGACATAAAGTAATAGCTCTGTGTGTTGTTCAAAGAGCAGTGCAAGCCTATGAGTAGTACAGCAAGTAATCATCTCACATTTGAAAAGGGATTTAAAATAAGCATGGTATGTATTAGAAAGAACATTCTAATGGTGGTAATACAGACCAGTGGTAGCATATGTTGTCCATGAAGGTCTTTGTCAGAAATGTTAAGGATCATAGTACAAATCTGTCAAGAATGCTATGGATATAGTCAATCCTCCATTGGAACAGATGGATAAATTATGTGAATTTTCAAGATCTTTAACAGACAAATTTTCTGTGATTCTATAATGACTTTATTTATTGTGCTTCTCCATTCAGAGGAAAAATATAGACTTTAGGATAGCAAAGGTGTTCAAGACAACAGTTGGGAAACAAAATTGGTCAGTTGAATATCATATCACCTGCAGATGGAAGGAAAGGACAAAAGCTTCCTTCCCTATTAAAGGGAGGGACTCAATATGTTAGAGCTATCTACCAGTAAGGGGTGCTTTATGATCCAAAAGTTTTACCTCTATGAGGTATAATATAATGTTGGACTTGATCTGTTCAATGAATCATGTTCCCTGAGTTTTAGTATTGCTCAGAACAAAACAAATTTGTCAAATTAAAAAAAAAAATAAAATTGTATTGGCTTCTAGACAATTTATTTGCTTTCACTGGAAAGGTAATAATTTGAAAGACAGGCAAACTTTTTGTTTATGCTGCGGTTGCCTTTGAACTATATAGTAGTGTAAAGCAAGTTCCCAGTTCTTGAGGATAATTGCTAGAAATGGGATTTGTTCATGCACAGCCTTCAGTGATTCTTACAAGTGGTTCTTCCAAAGTCCCTGTGTCACAAAGAGATGGGTACTGTAAAGAATTACACTTTTTGCCCCATATGCTGCTATAAGTCAGAGGGTTCTGTATGGCTGAGACACAGAGGATACAACCCAGAAAGAACAGTGACATTGGAAACTTGAAATATATCCATATTTGTTTAATATAACACTGCCATTTACTATTTAAAAACCTTTGGGGTATATTTCCTCTGAATGATAAGATTTCTAAATTGTTTGAACCAGGAAGTAGATACTGGTACCAAACTGACTACAATTTTTTCTGGTCTGGAAAAACAACAACAACGACACAACCACAATGAGTTAGTTGAAGAGTAACAAGTTCAGAGAGCCTGAAGTGACATATCAAAGATTAGCAGGTTAGTGACAAAGAGATGAGGATGGGCCCAAATGCACTTATTTTTTTTCTCACCAGACCTCAGTAAATCCCTTTGCTCTCCCTGTTGTGCTAACAAATGACTTCTGAGGTACAGACACTGGTTTAAGGTGTTGATACAATCTTTGATCTCTACAGAGCAGTAAGGTACTCCTACTGCCTTTGGGCTTTGCAGTAAGCTTCAAATTCCCATTTAACTCTAGTAGAAACTATTTTGGATATTACATCTTAATACAAATAAATTAGAACCAATAAAGAGAATTTAGTCTTTAATCAGACAAAATGAACCTATGGAGACATCTACCTCAGGCTATCAAGGTAGTTATAGAGGCTGAACTTTAAAAGACTAGTATAGTTTTATGACATCTGAAACCTTTGTAGTTGAGCAAGTTAATATGTAAAAACAACCTCATTTCCTGTCACAGGACTGCAGCATATCACCTAATATGTCAGGAAGGACTTTTTATTCATCATACTTCACTCAATATGGTAGATATATCACAGGATATTTTCACTACTTTAATCTTAAACTGCTAGATAAAACTGTGTTCATCTCCATAGTGGAGGCTCACTTTTTCCCAGTTTGGAGTTCTGCTGTTGAAGTTAAGCACTTTTGTATTCCATTCATCAACACAAAGCTTGACTACAGACAGTTCACTAAAAAATAAGAGGAAAGTTTCATTCACGAGCAACCATAATTCAGCCAGTTTCACCTCTTACCTTATTTTTTCCCTTGAACTTCTTATTAGGTAAATTCTTTAACAAGTATTGTAGAAGCCTGGTGACTGAAATGTTCTGCTCTTATGGGGGAAATCATTGAACACTCATATTTCAAGTTCAGGGAACATATTTTGAGGTAGCTCGTAAGTAATATAGATCCAAAGAGCTTCCAAGTATGCTAGTTTACCTTTATACTACTTTTTTCGTATGAGTAAGAGAACCCAGATTCTTCTCTTGTCAACATGTTTGCTTTGGCACTAAATTGAATGATGGCTAAAGAAAGAGTTAGGAATCCTTGAGCTTTTTGACTGTGAAAATGAAAGCTAAAAAAACTTTTTAAAAGGTTTAGTGGTTTATATCTTTGAGGAAAAAAGAATTTGAATGCTGGACAGTTTCATAGTGATGCCTGATTTTTTTGAATTCAACTTATTAATTGCCTGCTTGAGATAATTAAAGCATTTGTGCTCAAAATAATTGGTGTCATTGAAAATAAAGGATTTAACCTTGGCAGTAGATTCAATCTGTCTGCTCCAATTCATTCCTGTGAAGACAAGAGGAATCATGGTGTGTGGATTTTTTTTTCTCTCCCTCTTAAGATTGCTAATAATTAGCTTAAACATTCAACAGATCAGCTGGGTAATGGACGTGCACAGCCCCTCATTGTTCTGCTTTGTATGGCAGGACTAGGAGAGACGCTCTCTTTGAGGGTGGGGGTAGTGTGGTGCTGCATTGCAAGAGAACAGAAACGTGAGATGATTTTTATAATCTGATCACATTTTTGTTGAACTTGACTGTTATAGATATAAAATTCAGACAAGTTTTGTCTTTCCAGAACTTAGTTCCACAGAACACGAGATGGGAAGAAAACAAAGGAAGGTGGACCAGTGATCTGAACATCAGTCTGGAGGGGTCTTTTGAGAATCAGCTGTAGGTGTGTGCATGTCGTAGAATGGTTGAGGTTGGAAGGGACCTCCAGAAGTCATCTGCTCCAGCCGGACAGATGTACCCATTGTGATACAGAACATCTGATACAGTATATGCCATACAAAGATTTTATTGGCAGAATTTCCATGGCTCATGGATGAAAGTCTAGGATCTGATATTGGGCATTTACAGCCCCTGAGGCAATATTTAGCCCTCACAAAAATAAAAATATTAATTTATCTAGTGTTAAGGAGTAGAAGCAGGGGAGGGAGGAAATTTTCAGATCTCACAGCTATCTTGCCTGAGGATTTGATGACAATTCAGGTTTTTTTCTTTTTCTTCTTTTCTCCTTTTTTTTTCTTTTAAGAAACAGTGAAGTCCATCCTTTCCAAGATGGTATGCAATATTTTATCTAGCAGAGGAGGATATGCAGTAAGGGGGTAAAAAACCTTCCTTTACATGAGGGCCATATTAGAGCAATTATATAAGGTATTGTGACACGATTGTTTATCCAGAAGCAGGAAGACTATTTCAGTTTCTTTTAATGCCTGAAGGTGATTCAAATATCACAAAAATTGATAGAGTTTTTGCATAAAGCATTATAAAATACTCAAAAATTGAAAAGTAATGTTTTCTCCACCTTCTGATATTCCTTCACCATGAAAAAAAAAAAATCAAAACAGTTAAAATTTCATTGGGCATTCATTAGAGGTTCATTAAAAAAACATTTACTGACATCAATGTCTCTGAAATTCCTGATATCTCATTTGGAAGTTCTGGTTTCCACACGTTTTCTTTTGGATCGCTTATGCCTTTTGTATGGAATTCAAAGTAACTGATGATCTGACATTTGATTTTTCTCTTTTGCTGCAACTACATGCTTACATTTGGCTTTTGAAAAATTCACATTACATGGGACTTGAATATCAGCAGGAAATAGCCAACAGTCCAGACAATTTTTCCTTCATAAAAGGAAGATGACTTAACATAAAACTCCAAGTTGCCTCTAGATGAAGCTGGGGCTTTCCAAGTCCTGTGTTGTAGAGAGAAGCATTTGGTGGTGCCAAATGCTTTGTCACTCGCTCCCTCTCCAGTGAAGTCACACCTTCCTCTAATCCCGTACTGTCAATGAGATGACAGGTACATTAGGACCTGGGTGTCCGATGAAGATTTTCAGTGAAAGGAAAAATGCCTTATTGTTCTTTTTGCAATAAATCAAGAAGGGCTCTGATGTGGTCCTGAAGAAATCTCAGCACCAGCAAGGCCACACCTTGAGACCTATATTGAGTTTTGGGCCCTCCACTGCAACAAAGACATTGAGGCGCTAGAGCAGAAGGGTGACAAAGCTGGTGAAGTGTCTGGAGCATAGCTTTTATGAGGAGCAGCTGAGGGAGCTGGGACTGTTTAGCCGGAGAAAAGAAGACTCAGGGGAGTCCTTATTGCTCACTAAAACTGCCTGAAAGGAGGGTGTAATAGGTCAGGGTTGGTCTCTTCTCCTAGGCAACCAGTGACAGGAGGAGAGGGAATGACCTCAAGCTGCACCAGGGCAGCTTTAGATTGGATACTGGGGAAAAAAATTCACTGAAAAGTTTGTCAAACATTAGAACAGGCTGCCCATGGAACCACCCTGGATGAATCAATTCTAGGGTAGAATCACCATCCCTAGAAGTTCTCAAAGCATGTGTGAGTGTGGCACTTGGGGACACAGTTTAGTGGTGAACACGGCAGTGCTGGGTAATGGGGGAACTTGATGATCTTAGAGATATCTCCCAATCTTAATGATTCTATGATAAAACTCGTGTTAACATAGCATATATGTAAGAAAAACCTCCCTCAGTGAAGAGCATATCCCCATCTTTTTACAGAGAAACACATCTCCTATATCCTTTTATTCTGTAATGAATAATCATGCAATTGCACCAGCAGTCTTTAGGGAGCACTCTGTTGTCATCCTTCATTTTGGAGGCAGTGATTAGCCTTGTATCTTAAATATAGCAGACTGTAATTAGTCCAACCTCTGGGACTCCGATTTGCAAACAGACCTAGAAGATCCCTGATGGACACGTAAGGATTCTGCCTTTGCTTCCTAACAAGTGGGAAGGGCTTTTATCTCATTACGTGGGACAGCCTTTATTTTGATCCCTCAAGCTTCCTGATATCCTAATAGCTCAGCTGAGATGTTTCAGCTACTGTTTTCATCAGTCTCAACCATTATTCTTAACAGATTCATTGTACCTGAATGATAGCAAGCAATTGCCAGTGACAATTTCCAAATATTAAAGGGTCAAAATAAAGATAACATTGGCAAGACTGGAAGAAATTTAGAAAAAAAAAAAGGAAATAAATACAATAAAAATTAAAAGGAAGAAGAAGCATGAGAAAGGAAGGGACATGGAAAGGCAAAGGGGGAAAAGAGAGGGAAAGAGAGAGGAAGGAAAGGGCATTTCCAAGAAGTAGAATACTTTAGTGTGAAGAAAAATATTTGCAAGGTTTCACAGACTATGGCTTGGAAATCTCAGCCATAAGCGTTCATTTAGTTCATTTAAACTATGTGTCTATCTCTATATGAAGACACATGCATGTAGTCGTGTAGAACCCAGGACAATATCCCATTTTCTAGAAGATCTACTGTAAGTGGAAACATACATAGAAAAGAGAATAAATGGGTTTAAATTACATTGGGGGTTAGAAGGGTCATGAACTCAATTTAGTCTTACAAATGCAAAGAAAAAAAAAACTTTTTAGAGCTTCATTTATTCTCTGAATTCATGAGATCTGCCCAGACTCATTAGACTGAAGCAGTAGAACAGGAGTTAGGTGATATGTCACTATTCTTTCAACAAGACGGTGGTACAAGCCAAGTAAAGCAGGTAGAAATACATTATTTAAAGTGAAGGAATTTTGCCTATTGCATAGCATAATAGAGATTTAAAAAATCTTTTAAAGCTTATATGTCTTTAAAACCAGTACTCACTAATCTCCATCAATGTCAGCTCCCATTCAAAATAATTATGCTGTTCATATTCACATTCACATATATACATATGTATACGTACATATACATCTATACATATGCATATGTATGCATACACAAAATTGCACAGTGACCCATGCCACCCACCTGCATCTTTGAGAAAAATTTGGTAGGATAATATTTGTGTTGTTGTTAAGGATACTTTTCTTCGGGATTCATTTTAAGGATATATTTCTTCATCTTTACTGAAGGCTTTCAATTTTCCTTTCAACAACATCTTTAAGGGACTAAGATGATAGAATAATAGGAAAAGAAAATATGTCTTTCTCCTTTTTCAGAAGTTAATTCATACCCATGGGATGTGCCAGATTTTAATGCTACAAAATTAAGTCCTCTTATGCTCTGTATGTGCACTACATTTGCAATCTGAGCACTGAGTGTGCGAAGTGCTCTGCCTGAGAAGCTTAATTGTGCCCAAGAATGACTAGCATTAGGGACAAGACTGTACTTGAGCCTCAGCGAGCTTCTTGGAAACTGGGATTTTAACATCATCAGAAATGGTATCTCTTCAAGAGAAGGAGCTGTTATTTTCAAATCAGAAGAAATAGCTGGATTGTCTACATTTCCACAAAAACTGAAATTCTTAAGCATTGCTTGCCACCTTGATCTCGTTGAACATTTGAGATCCTCTAATAATTATTTGGGGTTTTTTGATAATATGTTGTATACAATGCCCTCCTGATTCTTATAGATTTGTGGCAATTGCAGGATATGGTGTCCTGTGGTGTCTCTAAAAAGAACATCCTGGGTAGATGTTTGTGCTAATACACAGCAAGAGCAAAAGGCCTTTCACTGTCTTAATATTTCATTAAGCCCTTGTTAATGAGCAGGGTTAAACACACAGAACTGAACTCTGCACGTGGTACATTTGTTTACCCCAAAGAGTACCATCCTGATTTAGGCAAAGGACAGGGCTAATTTCTTTTTGCAATAGATGGGAGGGGCTGTGGCCAAGATCCAGATATTTATTATTTGATATCACCTCAAGCCGTTGTCAGGAGTGGGGGGGGAAGGGACTCTGGCTTCCGAGCAGAATGTGGATTCTGGTTCAGAAAAAAATGTGGCTGCTGTGGCAGGATTGAGCTTGAAGAGCATTCTGCATGTAAATTGCCCTCTCTTTTGTACACTTTTGCTATTAATATCCTTGCTATTACTGTATGTTTTATTATCTCATTGCTGTTTCCAATAAATTGCTCTTATTTCAACCCATGATCTTTGCCTTTTGTGCCTCTAATTCTCCTCTCTGGCCATCCAAGAGGGGCCAGGGATGGGGAAGGGTGCACAGCAGTTGGGAAGGGGAGCAAGCAAACAGTAATGTGGTTTGAGGAGTCTGAGTGTGAGAACTAAATTCGGGGGGACCATTCCTAAACCACAACATAAGCCTTCTCAGCCAAAGTAGATCATATGTGTCTTGGGTTATGGAACCAAAAATGTGTGTTCTATTTCATCTCTTGAAAGCAGTTAGGGAGATTTTTTTTTCTTTATCTCTTGTTATTCTGGGGGAAAGGTAGGCAGGTGTCTTCTGATAATAGGCCAGCTGTTAGCACCAGGTGGGGCAGTGTTTCTTATCTCTTTCACCACCAGTCCTCCCTCTAGGGGATATCTTCTGTTAATGGGCCATTAAGGCTCACCAAGACATCATCCACAAGCAATCATCCACATTCCATCATCCTATTGTGAGATGCTCCACCCATATTCCTAGTAAAGAACTGTTATTCCTATTCCCAAATCTTTGCCTGAAAGCCCTTAATTGCAAAATTATAATTTGGAGGGGGTGAGGGGTTTACATTTTCCATTATAAAGGAAACTCCAGCTTTCCCTGGCAGATACCTGTCTTTCAAAACCAAGACAATAAAAAAGAAGTCTTACACTAAGCCAAGCCCAAATTCAAACTGGAAAGAAATTAAACTCATAAAAATTGAATTAAGGACAAGAGTTTTTGAGTTTTTTACTTTTGCAGCTTAGACAGAATTAAAATTACTATGTGGCTATAAAAGACTGCATCCCAATCTCAGGTCATTGTCCCAAACTGTCATAATACTCTGCTTTTAATCTGTAAACATTACTCCATTTTACTTTGAGTTGCTAGAGGGAAAAAAACCCTACAATTTCTCAGACTTTAACAGATTTTTGTCTTTTAACATCCCATTAGAGGAAAAACATTAGTGTCAGAAGATAGTACTTATGAACAGCTATGGTATTCTCAGCCATGTCTCTTGACTATCACAGTATTTGCTGTGATAGTCAAATCAAATATACACATGAAATTACATGTGTACATATATCTGATTTTGCACTGCACAGAGAATACCCAGCACAAGTCCTCATCAGGCAAAACAGACATGTATGAGAAGACTGAATGAAAATTCAATGTTATAGAAAAGACCATTGATGTCTCTTATGGTAAAAGCTCCATCTTGATAGGGCACCTTATTCCAGCATGATCAATATTAGGAAAAATTTGTTTAAAGGAATATTTTCAGAGAAAAAGTAAATATGGCTTTTAACTAAAATTGCCAAATTATTTCTAGACAGCTGTATAGAAGGATATGCTAATAATCTAAGTACAGCTGGTTCAGACTATTACAATGTTGAGAAGCTTTAGTCATTGGAGACATACTATAAATGCAAATTTCCTGCCTTTTTGTCTTCACACATGATTTTTTTTTTTTTTTTTTTTGTCAAATCAGGCACAAAATGTTTTAGCTATAGAAACAGAAAGCAGGATTAAAATTAATCTGGAGGAGCTCAGCATCTTCCAGGTTTCACTGTAAAAACTAACTGGATCATTGTTCCTAAATGAAAGGAGACATAGGTGAATCTTTGGTTCAGAGAGGAAACAACAACTACTATCCTCCTTCCTTCTTCTAATTCAGCTCTTCTGGGTATTCTCAGGATGGTATGGCATTCTGTTCTTCTATCCTTTCCCTTCCTGTCACAGGGATTTATGTGTGATTTTACTGTCTCCACAGCTCTCTGTCACCATGAAGAGCAGACTGGCAATTAATCCATATTATCAGGCAGTAGAAAACTATAGATCAAGTTTGATACAAAGGACTCTTTAAAGAATACTGAAACTCCTACCATTGCCTGAAACCTAAGACAGGGAACTGTTGTCAGAAGTGTTAGAGGTAAGCAGCTCCACAGACAGGGCCAAAATGCACAGACATGATTTAGAGCTTTAGAAATTTAAATCTACTGGTTGCATATGTATACTACTGGTTATGCATGTGGCTGTGTATACATGTTGCATGACATGCATGTTACATGTGTGGAGAAACTCCTCTCAGAGGTTCTATAAATAATTTTCTTTCAGATGGTATCATGCACTTATCTGATAACCACACTGTTTACATGGGACATCTAAAATTCCTGTTCTCAGCATCTGTCTGGAGGGCAGTTTGCTTTTTAATATGGCTATGTCTGCAGAAGTACTGATCCTATTGCCATTTTTCATGCATACTTCATTGTGAGAGTTGACATTCTTGCCAGGCTAAACAGGCATGTGACAAATCCTAAGGAGGCATGTCATTAGTGTCTTCTGCCATTGCACTAACCTAGGGTTTCACTGCTGCAGAAAAGGTTCTGCCAACCTGCAACCACAAGCTGAATTTCATCTATTAATTACTATATTTATCTCTTTCTTCAATTATGAATTTTTATGTACATAATCTGCAGGAAACCAAACACAACAAACCCCAGGAACACCTAACCAAGATCTAAAAAAGCCTTGTTTGACAAAAGTGTTAATTATGCACTTAGGCACACAACACAATGAGGAATTTAGCTCAGGAAACTCTCTCTTCGTATCTGCTCTGTTTCTGTGTGGTTTATTTCCCACAGAGGTTACAAGGAGATGTATTTTCAGAGGACAGTACTTCAGAATGTGGCAGCAGTTTGTATTTTTGTGTGTCATATAAAAAGGAATTATACATTTATTCTCTCCGACATCTCTTGTAAAAAGCTGAGTCCTGTCTTTTCACTCTCCTAAATGTGCACTTGCATTTTTGTGCTTCCAAATACATTGATGGTGCAAATCTGAGATTTTGCAGCTCAAATGATCTAATTTAGAGCTGCCATCAAGCACCTTGCAGATTTTCTTGTGACCACTGATATGGAGGCATAAAGAAAGAACATTCTTTCAAAAATTCATTCCTCATATATGCTTTCAAGATATATGCTAGGCAGAGGGTGAAAAAAAGGACTACAAAATAAAATACAAGGAAAGGTATAGTATAGATCTGTAAAACACATCATCATATTATGAATATTTTTGTGAGGTGCTTTTTATCTTACTCCTTAGCACTTCTGCTTTTCCTTTCTCTGAGAAGTAATCTCAGGGCCCATCACTCTGAAAGCTAGTGCTACATCAGGGTCTCTGGTAAAGTTTTATACAAGCTTTTCTGGACTTTGTGTCTCAAAATATTGTGGCAAATGACAGTGCTCAATTGAAATAAGCTTGAAATAAGAATTTGTACCTCTAGTGCTTAATATTGTTTAATAATCAGTTATGGGGTGCAAGCCCACTGTGTGCTTGAGAAGAATTTAAACTTTTTTTTTTTAAATAAAAAGTAAGACTTGATTTAAATAATAATAATAATAAAAAAATTATCATTCAGAATATATATGTATTTATGTATTACAGATCTTGCTGAAAGGTATAGAAATTCCTTCCAGAACATAGTACTTGCATGAATGATGGGGTATTTTGTCCTTTCTGCTGCTTATTTTTTCTTCTTTTTCCTTGGCTTTGATTTTGAGAACAGCATGCTCTTTTCATCTTGCTAGAGATATGGTTCTGCATAAATCTCTCAGGAGATCTCACTCTACCCAAGCAATTTTATGGTAAGAAAAGGAATGCTTCCTTATGTCTGTATAATTTCAGTTGTGTAAATCAGTGCATTGACCTTAAAACCATCCTGACTTTACTGTGGATTCTCCTTGTTCACAAAGTTTGGCTTGTGAATTATAGTAGCCGTAATATCTTTAGTTTCCATGTTATGCACCAGTAGATTGCATTTTTTCAGTAAGTGTTTGAAAAGCATAAAGGTTTTATTTTTTTAGTACAGAAGCAGTTTTCAAGCAGTTTTCAAGGGGGAAAAACAAAATAAATGCAAAGAAGAAAGAAAAAAAAAAAAAAAAAAAAAAAAAAAAAAAAAAAAAAAAAAAAAAAGCTGTGAGGAAGAGTGAAATCTGAGACTTCTTGTTAAATAGTTCTGTGGTGACCTGAAAGAAGAAAATGGTATCTGGTTTGTAAGTATCAAGCAGTTTCGCCATTAAGCTGAGAAGAAGGCAGCTTAAGTATAAAATATGGCTATAAAGCTTCCCATAAACTACAGAAATGACAAAATAAAATATCTGTATATGCTAATTATATGATGTAGACCTAGTTTTGCATTTCCATAAATCTTTCTCTTGAATTGTTATATTGGCTAGTAATTAAGAGACTTATGAAAAATTACTTGATTTATATTCTCAGCCAGGTCTGGACCTTACTATGTACTGATTTCAGCAGGGAAGCTTTAAGAGACACACAGGACTATGTCATACTTTACTGAATGAAACTGCAAAGGGGTTTTTTGTGTTGTCAGATGCTTCTGGAGTATCCATGGATTTTATAAGGGTATATGAACCTTTCAGTTGTCGAAGAATTTTGTTTAAAACATAGGCTTACAGTCTTGAAAAGAATGCAAGACTGTGTCATCACATACCTAGATATGCCTAGAATATATTAAGAGTATTATTTTTTTAAGTCTCATATTAAATCACATATACTATATATAACATTCAAATTTCATTAGATCTCCAGGAAGAAATCCCTGCCTGTGAATCCAGTTCTGAAATCTACTTTCTTTTTAGTCAATTATACAAAATCAAAGAAATGCATGGAATTTTTTTAGACAGACTGATTTGCATAGATTTCGTTTGTTCATTACAGAGAATATCTAGGATCACCATTCCAAAGATCACACAAACAGGTTGAAAACTTGATTTACAAACTGTTAACAAAATATTCTTTCCAAACAAACAGAAAAAAAAAAAAAAATCACCTCATCAATTACTGGTTTGGCATTTTTTGATTGTGTTATATCTTTTTGATGCTTCCTTGCATTTTTTTTTTAATTTTTTTTTTTTAAGTGGGCTAATTCATTTTGGCTATATCAATTCAGTGTATATTTTTGTAATCTTTATGCCTGTGAGGTGTTACAAATTGCCACTAGGTTAGCAGCACAGGTCAAAACACTTCTCTTTTCCCTTTTCTAAGGTAATCAATTCCTATATCTTATACAAAATTAAGCATTACAGCTAGTCTAAGCTATTTAGATGTGTCAGTCATAAAAAGAATAAAAATCCTTAGACAACTGATAATTTTTCTCTATACCCAGGTTCTTTGCTATTAAAAAAAAAAACCAAAAAAACCAAAATCTTCACTCTGAGCTATATAATACATTTTTGTGAGGAAACCAGAGCGTAGACCTTAATAATTACTGGAGGATTTGAACGACATTTAAGTATGATGCATAGTGGCACCTGCTCTGAAGAAAAGAATATTATCCAAGCAATATGAATGTAAGTGCTGTGTTTACAGGTAAGGAGGGTTGCCTTAATTCTGTTTTAAGAATCAAGCAAGTATGTGTCAGACATCATAATTATTGCCACATGTTGGAAGGTTGTAAGAGAGAAAAATGTTTATGGATTAGTAATCTCTTGTAGCCACAGATGTCCAAAAGTACTTTTTCTCTTCAGAAAAAAAAAAAAAAAAAACCAAAAAAACCCAAAAAAAACAAACAACCAAAAAAAACCCCCCAACAAACAAAAAAACATCCCAAACCCAAAAACAACAGAGTGAGAGAGGGGCATGAAAGGTTACATATGAGCAAGTCACGTTTTAGTGTAGAGCTCCTAACATGGAATTGAGGGTGAACCCTAGAAAAACTCCCATCCAACTACTGTAAATACTGCTTTACAGCAGTGAAATCTTAATTAGTATTTTTCTTCCATTTAACTGCTCCAGTGGGTAAGAGATGCCTTGTACCAATTTTTATCTTTTCACTCTACATCTCCCTCCCCTGATTTTTTTTTTTTTTTTAATTTCTCTACCTAAGATTTCCAGGGGGAATGGTGTCTATAAATTAAACTAACTGGCCACAGTGTTATATGATTATTGTCTAAGTGGAACAGATTTATCATCTTCAGTTTTTCATTTCCTGTTCCAAGATTTCTGTTAAATACATATTACTCATGAATGACAAAAGGACTAACAACAAGAGAGGCTATTTCCCAGGGGGAGTAGGTACATTTGGAGTGTATTTATTATCTAGCTAATGCTCTTCACCAATAACTGATTGCACATTCTATTAGATTTTGTGCTCTGCTTTCTAAAAACTGTATGTATTACCAGGTGGGGTTACATGTGATAATCCACTGGGACCAATGAAAGCTACTGCCTCTCTTAACACTTCAGAACACTGTAATTCTTCACCCTAGTCTCTCATCACCTCTCCTATCCCAGTCTCATGCTACTGTGTTGACTTGGAGGAGAATGCTAAGTGGAAGCATCCAGAAGTATAGTTCTCTGTGTTGTAAATGTAAATTAGAGATCCATGGAGAATTTCAGCCCTCATAAAACTCTCACTTTAAGGCACCTTGGGCTGAATTAATTGTTATTAGTGCATTGAAGTCTGCTTTAATTAATATCGTCCATTAACATATAATAAAAATTCAGAAATGTAATTGAAAATTGTCAAAAGAATCTGAATGATAATAAAAGATCTATGCCCATGTGATAGTTTCTGTTTTAAACACATAAGAACAACATTAAATATCATCTACATCACATATGCTTTCATCTGGAAAGCCTAGTGTGTGCAGTGTTCATCTGGGGTGAGCACTGCACACCATTGCCACTAAACTTCCTACTCTTCCAGGCTCCCTTCCTCTGGGTTGTAGAAGCTGCTCTGAGATTTTTGAACAGAATATGATAACTTTTCTTTCCTTGACTATCTGTCATTTTTATTTTTTTTCTTTAATTTTCCTCATTCTGAAATACAAATAGCATGGTTTGACAGTGACTGCAACAACATGGGAGCACTCTGTGTGTAAACACTGTGTTTGGCTATTTGTGGCGTCCTCTGATTACAGCCTCCTGTAAATGAAAATGATGTGCCTCTATTTCACCTGTCACAAAGCCATATCTCAGAAAATACATAGCATAGACTAAGGGCCAGGCCAGGGATTTCTGCATTCTGTTGTTACCTCCTCTATTTGCTGAATTCTGTGTGTTTCAGTTGTCACTTGCATAAAATGGATCACTGAAATTTAAGGTACATCACAGTTGCTGTTGCAGCTGTGGGGACATCCCTGCCCTAAATTCAAATGGACTTTGGCAAAACAGATGCTCAAGCACTTGCCTTGATTTCAGCCTGAAGTCTGCTATTGTGTTGTACGCTACAGCAGCTAAACCAGACATAATATCTCAGAAAAAATCTAACTTTCATGTTCCTGCAAGACGTGCAGTCACATCAGGTATTACCAGTTACCAACATCAGACACCAAAATAAGACAATAAATTTCAAACCTTCTCTCAGGCTTCTCAGGCTCCTTGGACTTTCAATGGAAATGAACAGACAAATTCAGAAGTAATGACTTCCAAATTTGACAGCAGTTAAACACTCTCCGGCAATCTGATTTTTAGTCTTTATGCTGAATAAAACAGAGCCAGGAGATGACCATTGGCTTTGAGACAAATTAGCACCAGCTGCTTCGTAATCCGTGCTTTTAATGCTGGCCCACCCCAACTAGGTGGAGCAGCCCAAAACAGATCAAGTGCTGGGTGCTAGTTCAGCTTATAGTGAAACAGTTTGGGTTTGGCACTCAACTTGGATCATTTTTCTTTAACCGCACTTCATCAAATTACTAACACATCCAGGTCTAATCATCCTGCAGACACTTTACTTGAAGGACCAAAGTTGACATGTTTGACTACTTCAAACTCAATGGTCCTCTTCACACTCAATGAAAAAAAAAAACCTAAAAAAACTCCACATCTGAAAGGCAATTCATCTCAGCTAAGGACTTAAAACATTGTCATGAGTCTAAAATTAGGTAAAATGAATCAATTTCTTGTTGCTCTCAATTGTCTCTGGAGGAGCCAAAGAAGCCTTTCTCTTTCAATAATATGACAGGGTTTAGGCACGTAAGTTCTTTCTTATTGACCTAAACGTTGTAGAATGTGACTGCCTGTCCTCCTTTCCCTTTAATGGGAGTTTTAGCCAAAGGTTTAAAAAATATTAGTTATCAAGCAAAAGCAATCTTTCAGTTCTCTTATTGAAATACGTACTTTCAAAAGCCTTTTGACAAATAATTTTCCGCAATTTGTGACTTTTAATTTGTGACATTTAACCACTACTTTGAACACTAGGATTAAAAAAGTTACATCTGAACATCCCCAAGTATCTCAATTTTTGTAAGGTTGGATCAAAGTTTATTAATAGGTATTGTAGAAATGTAAGGAATAATATGATATCAAGAAGGGAAGACAGATGTAACACCAATGAACCTTAGTACAGCTCAATGGATGGTGAAGTTTTGCATGCAAGTTTTTCTGGTTTTTAAATTTTCAGGAAAAAGCAAGCTATTCTTTTGCTGTGGAATCAGGTTCCCAGAATAAAAGGATCAAATTAGTCTTATAAGTAATGGATTACAATGTCCTCGCTTACTATAATCTTATCTCTTTAACCACTTACACAGTAATTGTTCAACAAAAGGCTGATACTCTTTTCTGTTTCCTGGTTGTGATCCTGCAGGATTGCAGCCATTAAAGAATCATCAGGCAGAAGAAGTGTAAAGTCTTTGTTGCTATTTTTCAAGAACCTTTATTAAGGTTTCTCTTAATTTCTCCAGTAACGAAGTGCTGGTACTATTTGACTTTCTTTCTGCTCAACAACAGGCTCAATTAATTTTTTTAAAATGCTTTTTGGATTTAATTTTCTTCTGCTGGATTAGCAATTCAGACTGAGCAGAGCTAGAGAATAACTGTATATCTTTTCCCCTCAATATTCTTATATTTAAAATCTTGATATTAGAGGTTTCACCTTTACAGGATGTGAAGCTCTGGACAAGAAAAGTATTCTTAGTATTTGGAATTGGGCCAATCAAGTTAATATTGAATACTTAAAAAAAAGTTTCAAGTAAAAACTGTGATCTCAAGCTGAAAACTTCTCTTTCTTTCCAGATACTCTGAGCTGCTTATATCAAAAAGAAAATATTATTGTTCAGGTCCCATGAAACATATTCTTAACATGTCCATTTTTATAATGAAACATATTCTTAACTGCACCTAATTGAAACTGACTCCATCTGATTTTGAGCATTTTTAATGTCTTTCTTAACAAACAAATAAACATATATGAACACATATTATGGTTATAGTGTGTCTCCCTTTTTAACCACCAGAGAAGACCGACATATTAGGTCCTCTTCATATATCTGTCAAATGAGTGTTAATGTGTGTAACTCTTGTATGAAGAGAGATGGTGAAGAAAGGGTCTTGAACTCTTTTATTCATGTCCCCTTTTAGCTGAAGCCAGCTACAACTTACTGACATATAAGTCCTAGAATCAGAAGAGCAGGGAGGGAGAAGTTATACCTATACAGGACAGGAAGGAAAGAAAGTAGGCTTTGTAGTAATATCAGGAGCTCTGGAGCTTTCTTCTTTCCCTTTACTCTAGCTCCCAAGTGATTATTAAACCCCTTCTTGTCTACTCATGGTCACATCCTTCCATGCTTTCTTTTCTAAGGTTAATGTCAACCTTTAATTTTTGAAATATCATATGCAGTCCTAGAGCATCCTCAATGTTTGAAGCAATTCTGAACCCAAATGGCTCTGTGTCTTGATTTGGAAAGACAGGTATCTGCCAGGGAAAGCCGGGGTTTCCCTTAGAGTGGAGAATGTAAACCCCTCACCCCCGCCAAATTATAATTTTGCAATCAAGGGCTTTCAGGCAAAGATTTGGGAATAGGAATAACAGTTCTTTACTAGGAATATTTACAATACAAATTTAGTAGAAANCCCACCTCCCAGAGTTACAAGAGATAAAGAAAAACATCTCCCCAACTGCTTTCAGCAAATGAAATAGAATACACACCTTTGGTTCCACAACCCAAGACACTCTGTGAGTCAAAGCCCTTACTTAGTGGCAGGCTGTTACTCAGCATGAGTTTTAGCTGAGACTAGATCAGCAACAGGTTAGAAACCATGGTGTTCTGAGCTGAGATCATCATAGAGATGAAAACTTGCCACCCCATTAAACACCACTTTTTCAACACTAAAAGAGTCAGCAGTTCAAGATGGAGTCTGCCTAAGAGTTCATGCAGAAAATCAGTATGAGCAGATACAGTCTTCCCTACAAAAAGGGGATTTATAACTCTGGAACTGATCTCAAGGACTTCAGCTGAATGTATGGAAGAAGGAACTTCTGATTGATGAAGAATTAGTGCACCGGTTGTATAGAAGGTACTTGACCACAAATGTCACATGATGGGAAGGGTAGGTGGTGGCTAAATCTGTACACCATTTTCAGGCATCTCCCGCTGTCAGATTATTCTTCCCCAGGAGCAGGACTTGTCTTTTCTCTTTGTCAAACATCCTGAAGTTCCTGCTTGTTGTTCGTCCAGCCTATTATGGTGGCTTTGAAAGACCACTCTGAAAGACAGAAAAACTGCCACTTTCCAAAATTCTACTCTTCCAAATTTCTGTTGCCTGTAATCTTGCTAAAGATGTACTCAGTCCCATCTTTCACTATGTCACATTATCTATGAGGTCTTGGTGTTTTCCTGAGAGCTGAAGAAAAAGAACTTTTGTTATGCAGAAATAAATCACTGTTTGAACGACCTCTTATGCAGTTGAGCTGTAAACGTTATGCACAATCCAGTCTAAGAAAGTAAAAATCTCCTTGGAGGTTTTGATAAAACTTAGTAAACCTGCAGATGTGCAAATTGAACTGCAGTGCATCCACAGACTTTGTTAAAGCACTTGATGGAGTGAATTTTCATGTTCTGGACCCTAATACTGCAATTAGACTTGGCTGTACAGACAGGAGTGACATTCACCTTCATTTTGCTTGAGGGGACAATGGAGAATTTCTCAGTTCATTGTCATTTTTTATTAAAACAGATAAGAATGGACTCTAGGTTGTGACCCTTGTATTCAACGAGACTTCCAAGAATCACTCAGCTGCAGAGATAACAATCAAGAGCACCCTTGAGGCTGTGTATGCTCTACATCAAGAGAACCAAAGAATCCAGTGAAAATGCTACATGAATATTTTCCCTGGCTTCATCCAAATGTTATTGCTCTATGTACCTGTCTTGTAAGATCAGGTCTGAGAGTTTTGCAAGTAAAGTGGAATCTGAAAATCTTGTTTTATTGCTGGTAACAATAATAAGTAATATATACATAATAGTACCAGGATGAGAAATTTCCTTCAGAAATGTAGTGTGTGTGTACAGACTTATCAAAGAGCAGGTATTGAGAAATACTGAAAGTATTCATTACTATGTAACAACAATTCCATTATTTGTCACATCTTTTCCATCGTAAAAAAAGACAAATTTTTTATTATTTATCTTTAAGTAAATGTCTACAGCCTCTACTTTAAGATAAAAATTACATTTTAATCTGAGCAGTCCAATCTGAGCAGAATCAATATTTAGGCAGTTGTCTTAGGACAGACGTGATGTAAGTGTCCATGAGGTCAACCCATACTACATGGCATTTTTGGGTGTAGCAGTTAGACAATAAAGAACCTAAGCACACTTCACACCTAAAGTCTTCATGAACTGCCCTGCAAAAATCTTGAACTACAGGAAAAAATATTTGAAGTAGTGAATAATAAAATTAATTTCCTGTTCCTCCAGACGATTAAGAAAATTGAGAGATTCTGCTTCTACTAGGAAATTACTTTTCCTTTCTTAAAAACCCAAAAACTTATGGATTTTGGTTTTGTGGTGTTGTGTGGGGGTTTTTTTGG